>JTDE01002803.1:47462-60032 GCA_014338405.1 Paragonimus skrjabini miyazakii | reverse complement strand
TCACGACGGCGGTGCGCTGGGACGGTCACAGGGTGGGCGCCCTAACAATTTTACAAACAAACAACCGAACTTTAAGTAAAGTAAGGCGTAATCAGCAAGACATTTCTCATGGTTTTCACTGCCCGGCGATATTAAGCGCTCTTACTTCACGGACAACTCGACCAAACAACGACAACATTCACGTCACTGAACCTGATTAGCCACCATCTCACTTGATGTCTCCAGCTACCGAGCTCCTCAGCCTGGCAAACGATTCTGACCTACAATGTCCAACTCATTATTCTAAGCTAGGTCATCATCTGTCCACTTCGCACCTTACACCAACCGGCTGCAGCGTCGATAAAGAGTGCTAGATGTGACAGAACACTAGCAGGTATTCATGATTTAGACATCTAAGTCTGCAAATGTAAGTACTAAACGAAAGAACTCGCTTGGTAGTCGCTTCCAAGTATCCGCTTCGTAACCTCTTTGTCGCTTACTTGTTATCAGTCGATGCAAACGGCCGGATGCATACATCGATGGTCAAATAACCGAAGACAGTTCACGTCCTCTATCCTGTTGCAGCCGTAAGGTGACACAACCCTCACTGTTTTCTTATATGTGCAACCCCTAGGCATCAGAGAGATGCCTATCTGTCACAAGGGTTGTCCCAAATTGACGGATATCACTACATCGTTAGAAGAACAAGCTTTTGTTTCATTTTCTGTACTTCTGCTGCTACTGATGCAACTGTCCAAATACACAAACCGGTGAATAACCTCCATAATTTCAGTATCCAACCTCAAGTCTACCTAACCACAGCCGTCTTGCAGGAACACTTTGATATTGCAAATCGCACTGCGAAAAGTTTACCAGATCACGAAATGGCATGTCACTGCTTAAAAGTTGTCAGACAGCAACATCTTATCATCAGAGTAATCAATATAATTCAGTCTTTCATCAGGTAGGAATTCCACATTGGCGTCTTGTGAGTGTCGCAGACAGTCCTCCACTATTTCGTCTGTAATAAAATTTCAAAAAAGTGGTAAAAGTGGATAAACTTGACGTACGCCACTGTTGGTGTTAATACTATCAGTTTACCGTAAACCTTTACATAAGCCGAAGTGTAGAAACAAAACGCTGGTAGTGTGTTCACATACTTGTACAGTACATTCCTGCGTTTGAAGGACTAATAGTATAGATCTATCAACCAAGTCAAACACACTTTTACAATCAATGAAATCAACAATTGTTGGTCGGCGGTGAATATGATACTGCTCCAGAACAGTGTGAGAATTTGATCAGTACATCCTTAACTAAGGGAAACCTTGCCTGTGCTTCCCTGGTATCTGCCTCCCTAGGTGCAGTGGGTTGATAAAATATAACGGAAACCTGAACCTTGGTAATGTTTGAGGTCAGTTTAATCCCGTTTGATTTTCACAAGATATGGCTCCTTGAATACGGGAGTTATTATCGAGTGACCTCAGCAGAGGGGGATGTATTCCGTAATTTACGCGAGTTGGAGCAACTGAGTCAGAACCTCTGCTAAAGCTTATTTACTGTGTTTGAGAAGTTATAGCACGTGATCATCTGGGTCAGCGACCTTATTGCGTTCGAGAGCTCCAATGTAATAAAATATCTCGGTTTTGTTGGTTGGTTCTAAATCTGCCGACCAGGTTGCCACATTGCAGGTTTGTGGCGATATCTTAGTAGACACAGAAGGCCAACTAAGCTGATCCTCAAAGTGTTCCGCCCAGCGTTCTTGTTTTGTTGACTTATAATGCGTGAGCGCAGTTTGCCTCGCTGATATTCTTAATGACAGGCGGACGGCGTGAATCACTGTTACGGATAAGCATAAACAATCTGCCAGCGTTTCTTAAAGCAAAGGCAGTTTCCATTTCCACAACTTACTTCATTAGGCAAGTCTCACGATCTACAATCAGGCTGTGTTTTAGCCTCCTATCAATTTTCTTCCCAACTATTTATATGAACTGTTATGAGGCATGTTCCGTCTGACAACTCAGGGGTCTGCTATGCATTCTAGTGTTTGCTTATCTCAAGAGTTGCCCATGAGATTTAAATCCAACCGCTGTTTAATATCTTTGAAGTGTGAGCTGCCAGTCTTGCGTTCTAAGTTAGTTTAGCGCTGATACCTCGCCGATGACTTGACCAGTTTCTCAACAGCCAGCCGTAGTTGTCGCTGGAGTCGTTGCCCAACAGAAATAAGAACAAAACGGCAATGTACCTACGCATGGTCTGAATCGAAGTATGTGCTGCAGTAGGACCGACAGTCTTGAATGGAGCCCAACCACCTACAATATTAGCTATATGGTCTGACTGAGACTATGTATCATTCGTAGATGTTTGGAAATAAGTGTAACAATGACGCGCGCGATGTCTAAAACTATTGTCGGCTAAAAATAGCTTACGCTCAGCGCACGGTTGCAGCAGCCGGCTACCATTATCTGAGCGATGTGGTGCCAGTCCATACTTACCACCTAAACAAAAATCGGCTTCACGAAGGCGGCCGACCTGGGCATACATATCTTTGACCAGAATGTCCACAGTGGATCTGTGTGTCGACCGAGATCCGAATAGAAGACGCTCCTGACACTAACCTTACTGCTGTCAGCTAGAACACAAGCAAACCCAACCAATAAATTTCTGAAGGTTTTGCTTCTACAGCTGATCTTAATTGAACCTGCCAAGCATACAACATAAAGTCTACTGCTAACTGTAATTCAGTCTATCAAGACGGTTGCAGCCGCCGTGTTGAGAACTATAATTACTCCACCCTGACCGGTAGCGGTGGCCATGGAGTCACCCGAAGTATACAGTCGGTATCGGGCAGACTGAGTGGGTGCCGTCAGTTCGATAAGTTGATTACTGTCTTGGGTTTTAGTCCGGGAAATGCAACAGATTTCGATATTAAGCGAGTCTGACGTCCGTGCGAGAGCGGCCTGTTGACCTATCGGCTTTAGAGTGTGAACGTTGAAAGCACCTACATTACTCTACGTTCTAGGCTTAAGCAAGATACCAAGGGGAATGGGTGATAAGACGAGACTTACCGATACAATGCTACTATAAGCAGCTATATCTATTGTGCAGAGTAATCTCCAGAAATGGGGATCGGGAGAGGTGTGAGAGCTAAATTTGATAGGACAGTGAGAAAGGAATCAGCAGTAGCATGTTTTCGCCTATCCACCCTACTGTATGCAGCAGATAGGGCGACCCAGTTCATACTACGATAGGATCGGTGCAGTATGGAATTACTTATGTTGTGATTATTCATAGTTGTATGTGGGCTGGGATACTGCCAGGAGGCCCGGGAGAACGTTTATGGTTCTCAACCGAAGCCTTTGGCTCACAAGTCTGTACCGCGTGGCAGCGGACGGATGGCAGTGTACCAGAACTGATACCTTATCCGGAAAATGATGTCAGCCTCTTCCCTACTGTCAACCTGGAGACTGGTTCTTCAGATCTTTATTTATTGGCCTGTGTGGCACTGATAACTGTTGGAGGGATCATCACAACGTCCCGTTTAGTCCAATAGCTTATCGAGTCAAGGTCCAGTCTCGTTGTTTCTTCCTATCTAAAAACCTAGAGTGTTTCCAGCGTGGTTTGTTTGTTCAGCATACGAACTTAGCGTAAAAATCGTCTTACCTCGACTATTTACTGGATAGGCGTGTTTCTTTTTCGTAGGTTTCTGCCTGTAGTGGCAATTCCAACTTCCTTTTCTCAAGAAGTAGAACGACAACTGATGGATAACACTTTATTTTGGCTGCTCTATATTCTAGAGTCATCCGTACGCAAACCAACGTTTTTTTTGGATACACTGTCTTTGATTGATGGTCAGTTTGTAAGATCGTAAGCCCATACACAGGTTGACGCTCCATAACAGATTTACCTGCACTGAATTTCACTTAATTCACCATCTGACACAACCGGTTGCCTAGAACGTCTTGATCGAACAAGCCCTGATGTATCGAATGCACTCAAGGAATTCGTCTTTCCCTGTTTTACTCGACTTCTATGCTATCCCAGCCACTTTTGAATTAACCACTAAACGGAATCAACAGTCCTTTACGATTGTTAGTAATTGTGGCTGTTCACCAGTCAGCCCAAGCGTTTTGTTAATGTCGTATGACTCGCAATTGTTAAGTTGATTATCCTTTCTTTGCTGAAAATGTAGGTGTCTAAAAGTCAAAACTTACCCCTCAGGGTACATAGAGCGTATTATTAACTTGACTGTACAATTTACTTATTTGTTCAGTCATTCACAGTTCTGATTTCATTAACCCCACAGACAACGTAACTTCACAAGCACCATTTTGACTCCAGTCATACGAATTGTAATCCCATTTAACCTTCCAACTAAGGTGAAAGCACCAGATTGTTTGCCAACACAGGTGTCTCATGAAATCTAATAAGTTTTGGTTATATTTTTTGCAGCTACTTGTGAAGCATCACAAATCATTTCCGAAGTATGGTCGGTTAGATTGGTGGGTGTGAGTTGGAACTGAATAGAATAACCAGACAATCCTATGTCACTTCACTTTATATTGCCAAAGATTAGCAGGTTGTCGTAAACCTTACTTCGAATTAAAATGTTGACTTGGTTCTTATGACTACCCTTTAGTGTTAGTCTTCGTTTTGCTGGTTGTTCTGTATGGTCCATTTTTCGTTTGTTTCTAGTTTATCTGTAACAATTTTATGAAAACGTGACGTAGTTACCTTGGTGAGAATCCATTAAACACGATCTTGAAACATTCTTTTCCCGTCAAGAATGTGAATAAACAAGACAGTAGGCTGATATTGTACGATTTATGTCCGGACAAATTTTGCTTCATCTTTACGAGTGCATACTACAGACCATTTATATATCAGTTGGAAAAGAGACAAGAAACCAGAGAAAATCACTTGTCAGAGTGCACAATCATTGTCACTACCAAGGTAGTGACAACCCTACAGCAGTTGTTGCTGAACACAAACACGGGTTTGAACTTTCGGATTGCAACAGCTTCAGCATAGCGCGGAGCATCCCACATAGGCAGGGCTGAGCGCCAGTTGAGAACCAGGGTCATGGAGCACATCCCGAAGTGGGTCAAGAAACAGGTCACGCAAGCACGTGACGTCACAGTGGCGCGTAGAAACAGAGAGCCTGCATCATCCGTTGCACGTCATATTCTAATGACGCAACACCAATGCGATCCCACAACGGCATTTCGCGTTATTTACGCAACGTCACACAGGCGAACATTGCGCTAGGATGAAGCTGTTGCAATCCGAAAGTTCAAACCTGTGTTGTGTGTTCAGAAACAACTGTTTGTAGGGTTGTTACTACCTTGGTAGTGACAATGATTGTGCACTCTGACAATTGACTTTCTCTGGTATCTTGTTCCTTTTCCAACTGATATATAAATGGTCTGTAGTATGCACTCGTAAAGATGCAGCGAAATTTGTCCGGACATAAATCGTGCAATATCAGCTTACTGTCTTTTTTATTCAAACACGATCTTGTTTACTTCACTGCGTTCTTCAATCAGTGGACGCTAGGTTTTTCAACTCTGGATGCCGAAATCAAATCGGTTTGTAAACTGTGTTTCAGGTTCTGTAATGATCAACGGTGAGCAGGTTCGAATCTAGCGCTCTGTCTGTGAGCCTGATCGTGTACAACATGAAGCTGTGCACAATGCTTGATTCTATTCTGTTTCTTGATCCGATGTCTGTCTATCGCTCTTCAAACACGTGACCTTCTGTCCATATCTGCTCAACGTTGTCGATATTCATCTTAAGGTCATACTTCTCTATCAGTCCGGCATTGATGAGATGCTTGAAGAGACGGTGCAAGCGATCATGCGTGAAATTGAGCAACTCTCACACAATTACATAACCTGTACGGATTACTGGCTTCGAGCTGGTCCCGTCTCAGGGCGCGTAACTGGTGGGCTTCACGTGGATGCGGGCACGTTGGAATTGTCCGGAGCTGCATCTGCGATGTTAATCCGACTGCGAGATCAACTATTCCATCTGAGCAAATCACTCCACCCGCGGCTGTTTGTTCGGACATGGCAAAAAATAGCGCATTCCATGGATGATTTGGTTTATCACAAGGTTTGTTTGATGTTAACACATACTTCCCTCCATTGTACATGGACTAATCACACATAATTACTGACAGCAATAGCACAGTTAAACATTTTTATACTTTGTTTCTATCTTGTCCGTTAACCGAAACACAGGCTTCAAAGCAATTGCATCCCTGATACGGATGTCTGCTTGAACATACTCTCGTGTGAGACAACAGCAAAATCGTACACTTTTAGACACGATTCATACACTGTTCTTCTTGTCAAGGTACTGTTCTATCTCATTGAAACAATAGCAACCTACTCACGTTCAAACGATCTTTTAACTATTGGCTCTTGGATGCGAACAAAGTGCTACCAACGTGTGTACTTAGCGTTCACTTGAAAGTGGGCATCAGTATTTTTTCCTGAAGTTCTATGTAACGGTCTTCCACGGTAAACAATTTAGTGAACGCTTGTTCCGTATGTTACCATTCTGCTCTATTTGGAGACAGTCCAATGATGTCAATATCGATTAAGTCCTAATTTGACCAGTTCAAATATTGCAGCTATATTTCAAATTAACGGGTAGTACTCACAAACCGTGCATCTGGGAATTAGTATTCCATTAATATGATCATGTAAGGTGTAAAATCGTGCGTGCACACCGACGACACCACACTCACTGCCAGCTGTGTGCACGCAATCGTTTATCAGTACCGCCAGCGCGTGACGCTGACAGATAGTGTGTACCCTAAACTGTTGATTTAAGCAACTACTTTGGTGACAGCTCTGTCGGGAACTAGCAGTGCGCTGACTGTCTGTTTGCTGAGCAAAGGGGTTCATGCCCCCCCATAAGTAAAATAGTGGCGCCTGCAATTGCACTCTCCGCTACCGATTCAAGCAATGTTTGGTGTTGTCTCAGTTGGCCGGTGAGGTGCACATGTGAGGTAACGTCACTTTTCGTCTGCACACTGTTATACCCCTACCAATTGTGCAGAATCGGAACACTAAACGTGGAAGCATACACGGATCTACCACCCACTACCCGACTGAAACGAATGTCATGTTGACCGTTAGGATGGCCATTGTAATAGTCGGCCAATCAGAAAACTGGAACCTGTTGATCCGCCGTGGCTGTGATTGCGAACCACTAGTATGACGAAAAAACGAGAGGTTAGATAAACGTACATGGGCCATGTGCAACAGTGGGAATTCGGATTCCAGCGTAAACCGATTGAGAAATCCTGCTTGGGCAGTCAATCCCTTGGACCATTTGTTGGGTTCCATGTAACACTGGGTTGAGTGGGTCATTGCCAGATGTAACTTCCAGATGTGAAAATTCTGAGCTTTCAGTGTGGTTTCCTAGCTCAGCTGGTAGGGTACTTGTCACGTCTAGGCATGCTGTTTCTGCCGTTGGTTCTAATCTAGCTCTTACTCTCCTATAAGAACACGTTAATTAGATACTAGTAGAATGCTTTCTGGAGTTAACACTTAGACGGATGATTTGGTGGCGATGACGGTCAGATCTGCGTATATTACAAGGATTTGAGGTTGCCGTGGAGTGTATGGGTGTTAATGAGAATGTGTTATGACCCACGTGGTCGGCGAAAACTGAGAATGGCTAGCGCACAAATAGGTGGTATACAAGTCGCCAGCGCATAGTAGGGAACGTAGCGATACCCAAAATTCCAGAAGAACGCCGACGTTGGTTTTCAGTCGGGAATGTATTTCTTCTAATCTAAGGGTAATGTACCATATCAGTCTGAGTATACATACACTGCGATTAACCTTGAAAAATCGCACCTCAACAGTGAAGTGGGTCAATCAGAAACCAAAGGAGAAATGTGTGCCAAGAACGAGTTTCAGCGCGTTATGGCGCATAAAGACAAAACTCAAAATCACAGCATGTTTTTCGAATAAATCTCAAGAACTAAACCATTGTTAGGAACTCTGCAATAGAATGTACCAAGTGATAAATCATTTGGTAGTTGACAATTCTGCCTCTCATCAACTCGTTGTCTTAGGAGTTTGACCTGATATGACCGCATGAAGTTTCCACCCCGAGCTCGATAGACAGCATTGCCTTTCAAATTGACAATTAAGCCTGATAGCCCAACCTCTTCATTGTGATGCGTATTCCGTACGTAGACTGCGTCTCTGGTTCGGAAGTTTCGGGCTTGCACCGTGGTGCCCGTTGAACTGCAATTTCATCGACATTTCTCTCCGTTAGTGTAATCTGTAACCGTGTGGCAACAAGTGTTTTCGCAACCGTCGTCCCCAAAATGTTCCAGCCGTTGATCGCAGTTTCGGCGTCGTTCGATCAACCGTTGGACAGTAGGCTTTTAAAGACACATAAGTCATCACCTCTACTGCACTATTTCTTTCCAATTCCTTTAAAGCCCTTTTAAACATGTCCCAGATTCTCTCCCCTCGGTCGTCAAACGGTGGGTGATAAACGACAGTGAGTACGACACGGTTGCTACAAAATTCTCTAAAGCTCATTGAACCGAACTGTGTATCTGGATGATTGATTGAACGATATCTTACTCTGGAGAATCGTCGATCAGGAATCTCAAACGGCTTCGTGCTTAAGCCGGTTTAGCCCCATTACAGTAAAGTTGAGAGAATTAGACTAAATAGGGATCCGTGAGCTGGGTTCTGTGCATGCAATTAACGTTAGTTCTATCCACATTCCTCCTCTTCGGGATACATTTGTAAACAATGATGAAACGGTGTGAGAAACTATTCGAAACTCTGAGATGTCCCAGTTGTAAACAGATTTCATAAATTTACAAGCGGTAGAATGACTGGTTTTCTTGTAGATTCTAGAATTATCCTCTCCTGCTTAGTGGAACTACGACAGATTAAACTAACCATGTTGCAAATCACACTAATTGGTAGCTCAGTTTCATGGGTTTATAAATGGACGACAAAACGAGTCAGTATTACCTCCCCAAGTGTCATCACCTTTACGTATCTTTCATGGCCTGCGTTTCGCAGATGAGCCTGTACTAGTGGTTTTGATTCATTATTTTACATTTCGTGTCTCGTTTTTATAATTAAATAATTTGGTTCATTTTCTGTTTACAATGTATACGATTTATCACAACTGCTCCCTTTGTCTTAGAATGTCAGTTTTAGATTAGACCTAATTGCGAAAACTCTGGGTTTCGGCTGTTGTCCGTTTGTCTTCGTATTTCGCAACTAAGTTAATCACTTCGGAAAATCCTGCCACTAGTGCAGTGTCTACGTTAATTTCGTGATTGATTCGGTATCCTAAAGCACTGGCGGCCCGACTGTACCTCACTCCAATGTCAGTAACGAACATTTATAGTTGGTCCATGTGGCGTGTTTTTCTCTTTCACCGCACCGGTTCAGCGTAATTTCCTGTGGTCAGTACATGTAACGTCTAGTCATGTACGAAGTATTAGGCCTTCGTATTAATTAAATGTCGGTCACATTTGATCGCCGTCTTAATATTCACACAAATTCTTCAGCCAGTCCCTTTCGATGATGAGTGAGAAAGTTCAGTGGCTGTGAGGTTGGTTTTTTGAGTGTGCAGGCCGACGAGGACTGGGCTCCACTCGAAGCCTTCAAGAAAAGTAAGGGTCAAAGTTTAGTTCAATAGGAGTCAGTGCATCGATGCATAGGCTCTTCCAACAAGAGTTAGCTATTCAGGTGTCGATCTGTTTTTATGACAAGGCGTCAATGCCTTTGTTTGTCCTTGTTCTACACACTTTTAGGCACATATACACTTGCACACCACGTTTCGAAGCAGCGTCGGACTGCCACTTCAAATGTGCATTATCCTATCGTTGATATTTATGCTCGTTCTTGCGCATAATATCACACCTTGATGCATTCTTATGTACTAATACAGAAGAGCCTCACCAATCTGCGAAGATATCGAATTTTGGTTCGCCACCAATCCCAGAGTCGCTTATATTGATTGACAGGTCAAATCTTCCGTGGTATCTGATGGATCAGGTCAGATTAGCTTTTCAAACAGGGACAGTGACACGGGTTCCCCAGTGAACATTCGCGAAGAGGACGAATACGATGTTCGAAATTCTGCTGATTGATGCTGCTTGTTTACAAACCTGTCAACACGCCATTTTATGCCGCCGCATCATATGTAAACTGTTGGATTCGAGAAGACGTTCAGAAGGCAGTTTTTTGTTATCAATTACAGCGTATGTGGCATTAGGGCGCTAAATCATCTGTGGACGGTTCAACTAATTGTTAATCGATTATCTGGAATGTCGTGATTGAGCATGGTTGACATGAATTTGGTCCTATCACATCATCAAAGACAGCAATACACCGATGCGTAACTGCCACACAACCACGAAGGAAAAAACCCCGTGAAAAGCGAGTGATAAAAGGAGGGGAGGGGGATGGACCTAACTACTGAAAATAGCTACGTCTATATTCAAACATACATCAAGGCGCCTACATGGAGTTTGGTTGTCATTGTCATGACCACTTATTTCATCATCCGTATGCATCACTTCTTTTTATGCTGATCGACATTTTCGAATGACGAACGAACCCGTGATAACCTAGTGCCAATGACGTTGGACTACGAACCACAGGTTCAAGTTTAGTTTTGGTGCTTGCCATTTAAATTTCGTCGCCCTATCAGTGTCTAGCCCGTATGTCGCGCGGTAGCAAACACTGTGTGTACAAGCTGGACAGTTAGTTTGACTTTTTTGAACTGTGAATGAAAAGTCGATCAGCGTTTATTCCGTACCATGCACAGCTACGGTCCGTTTTTAGCTTAACAGAGGGTACAAGATTTTGCTCTGGTGCGGGATGGATACCGTCAGGCCGCTCAAACCTAACCAAGAGCATTCGAGGCTAAAACGTATAATGAACCGATGGATCATTACAACTGAGCTGTCTGATTGACCTTTTTTGACAGCATGCAGTTTTAAAACGCTACCTCATTTTAATTTGAATTGGCATCCTTGTTTAATGCGAGTGTATACGCATGGTCATTTTGGTAGTTCGTAGGGTCCAACGCTAGTGGCGAGTACTAAACTTATGACTTGCATAATCAGACCCTCAATTATTTAGGTGACCAGCAGTTTTGGGGACTTCTGACGTACAACAAACGATTTCGTCCGCTCAGTACCCGTTTTAGCCTCTACTGCTACTTTCTTTTTTTCACGCAGCTTATTTTGCGCAATCGATTTACACCAGCCGGAGCTGCCCAACTTCGATTTGATCTGGCTCATTGTCTGTTTCCTATGTTCTCGCTGTACACGGACCGTCCGGAAGCGCATTTTGCTCAGTCACGTGATGCCACCATACTGTTAAACTTGCTGCGCGGTTCTGCCGAATTGTTACGCTCCACGCTGAAAGAGCGCTTGACCTGCACCAGTGCGACAGATTCAGAAATGAACAAACCTTTGGCCCCCTTACTAGAGCTTGGTGTATACTCGCTCACACCGGACGAAGTCGAACGTGTTCTGGCGTTGCGTGCTAGTCCGGACTGATTACCAAGATCAGTCCTATTTTGTTCTGGACACACGAAGTGCACTTCTTTCGATATCCGTAACCTTCTGATTTTTAATAAATATTTCATACTTATGTTGGTTGTGACTAGCTGACTCTCGAGGGTGAACGTGTGAGTTCTGTCCAATGTAAACACAGCTTGGAGATACAAGTGGTATGATATTCTGTTGTGAGCCAAGAACACAGATGACGCAAAGGTTGTTTACTTAGGAAACCAACACGGGTTAGGTGTTCAAACAGGACAAGAAACAAAAACATTCATCTGCATATGACAATCGTTCCAGAAGGTCCCGGCTGCCACAGACGTTAATACTCAGCTCCTTTGAGTAGCCAGAACTATTCCATGGCATTTTGTCGTTTTAGTGTGATGTTTCTTGCTTTGTTTTTCCTGCGGGAACTTTTACGGCAAAACCCATGCTGACGCTCCATTACTGAATGGTGGTGGTGTAAGTAGTATGGGGCGATCGCTCGTCCTCAACACAATTCGTCTTTTGCTCGTGAATGCGTTGTTAACGTTTGTAGCTTACATACCAGCGTGCGAAGTGAGGTAAACTAGGCAAGCATATATTCAGACATGGGGGGCCGTGACTCACATCTGCGATCTCGTTCACAATGAAAACTACAAAGCTCCCCATTAAGTCAGTAAGGAGAAACATGCCCGATGCGTAAGGTGGATTTTAATCCTGATGAATGTGTTAAGTTTGACTATTCACATTCCGGCTGATCATCACCACAGACAGCAATACATCAATGGTTCACACTGACGCTTAAGTGCTACACAACCACCCAAAAAAAATAAAACCATGGGTAGAAAGAGAGAAAAAACGGCGGGATCTAATCACTAAAAATAGCTACGTCTACATTCAAACATACAACATCAAGGCGCCTACACCTTTTCAAACAAACAACCGAGCTGTAAGCGAAAGTAAGGCGTCATCAGCAAGACAGCTTCCTCACGGCTTTCACTGCCCCGCGTCATTAAGTGCATTCATTTCACAGA
>JTDE01002803.1:22675-37854 GCA_014338405.1 Paragonimus skrjabini miyazakii | reverse complement strand
GTTAGAGACGCTATCTTTGGCTCAAACTTCTCTTATTAATTTTAAACCTTCTTAGTAGCACTTTCTTCCAATATATTCCATGTCACTGGCGAGGTGAGCTTTCTGGTCGGGCTCATGATGTTCACAGCGTTGGACTTACGCTCCAGACACTGGCAGGTACCAATCAAACCCATGGAACGTGAGAAAACTGCATTCACGGTGGGCGAGAAACAGTACCAATTCAAGCGCAGACCATTTGGTTCATCTGGGGCACCGTTCACATTTCGACGTCTGATGGTTCGGTTGGTAAAATGAGTGGACAATCTGGCAGTAAATGGACATGACATTGCTATATATTGTAACATGGAATCGGAACATGCTGCTCATAAAGATGCTGTCTTACATCGCATTAATAACTCAGGACTCCGGATTAATGCCGATCAGTCGCAACTCGGATGATCATCGGTGATGTTTCTGAGACATAAGGTGGGTCAATTTGAAATTAGTCCCCTGCCAGAGAAAATACTGACAACTGAGGAGGCCGCGCCTCCGAATTCTAGGCGTACGCCGAAACATTTTCAGGGTCGAGCTGGGTACTTCAGCTGGTTCGTGACAAATTTCCACTGCACTACATCGCCACTGTACGAACTCCTTCGAAAAGACAAGGAATTTGAATGGACCGACGATGCCCAGATGACGTTCACGCGAGTGCAACAAGCGATGAATGAGCAACAATGGCGCTGAAACTTCCGAACACAAAAGAAACGTTCATCGTAGCAGAAGATGCCAGAGACCGTGGCATTGGGGCAGTACTCAAGCAAAGGGAATGAGTAACCGAATAGGCCAGCAGAGTCCTGACCCCAGCGGAGCAAAAGTACTCAACCATTAAGAAGGAATGTTTGAAAATCGTGTGGGCACTGGACAAGTCGAGGCCGCACTTGTTCGGTCAATAGTTCTACGTGGAGACGGACCACAAACCTCTGATGTGGATTAGAACTGCAAGGGACCGGAGAGTAAAATTACCCCAATGTGAATCGCGTTCACAAAATGTAATTTAACGATCACTAATGTGCCCGGTTCTAGCAACTGCGTCGCTGATTTTCTTTTTCGACTGCATGAAGACGCCGGACTTTCCAAAGTGACTTTTGGAATCAACGGCTCAGTAATGGAGCAGGACCTATAAACATTAGTTCGTCTGCAGCGTCAGGTCAAGGTCTTTCGGAAGGTGACTGACGTTCTGGCAAGAGGCGTAAGAACCCCAACAAATACTAAGGACGAAGAGCTCAAAATAATCGCAACCCAATGAAGAAGAGTTGGCTCAAACAGTACAGGCGTATTGACGTGGCACTGTGGCGTTGGGCGCCCTTGCAAGGTAGTCAGCCCGAGACAACTGAGGAGGAAAGTGATGGCAAACTGCCACGAAATGGCACACACCGGCTGCACGGCGACACGGTCTGCTGCAACAAAGAGCATATTACTAATGAATAGTTTGGCAGATTTATAATTGTAGATGAGACCCAATCGTGAAAAGAGCATATTGACCGGAAATGAAACAGGATGTGACGGCCTACGTACTTGCCTGTCGACAGCATCAGTTAACGAAAAGCAACAATGAAGGAGCTCAGCAGCTCTTACAGACAATACCGGTCTCCGAAATCGGTGAACTTTGGTCGGTGGGTCTTATGAACCCATTTCCACTGAGCGTCCGCGGCAACCAGTAAGTTCTGGTCATTACAGAACACCTTACCCGTTGGATCGAAGCGACTGGCGTCCCGGATCGAAAAGCATCTACGGTTGGAAACATGGTGATGAAACACATCGTAGTAAACCATGGTGTACCAAAGATCAGGGACCGTGCTTTGACAGCGAGAAGTTTCGAACACGCATGCAACAACTGGGAATCAAGTGCATCCGAACGACACCATATCGCCCGCAGTCGAATGGGTCCACTGAACGTAACAACCGAAAGATCAAGGAATGGTTATCAGTTAAGTTAAGACGACTGAGAGTCTGCGTTACCGCTGGCGCTATTGGCCCATCGGGCGTCTGTGCAGACGAGCACGAATAAATCTCCATTTCAATTGATGTACGGTAGAACCCCTTTGACTTCCGGTGGATCAGGACATCGGAATATGGTCAGAGTGCAGTGATTCCACCAAATAATTGGTTGCGGAAACAGAAAGATGCAAACGAAATTTGGAAGCGTTGCAGGCACGCACAAAGGAGCAATCGGCAACTCAATGTCTCAGCAAAACTAGAATGTCTAACCTATGAGAAAGTGTGAAATATCAGGATCATCGGAACACGGGTGTCAGCGGCTTAAACTCAATAAAAATTTTGCCCATATAGAAAGGTATGTGTTTAGTCATTTCCAAACGGGGACCAGTATACACGATCGAAAGAGACAGTGAGACGAAACGAGTGCGTCGCAGTGAGTAAGCAAGGTGGCACGATATGCCACCGCGGCGAACTAGATCAACAAGCCGAGAGACAACACCGCGTAGTTCAAAGAGAATTCGTCAACAGATACAGAGGAACCTCAGAAGTAGGATCAGTGTTGCATAAAATGCAGCTAAATTTTTAAGTGATATAGTGCGTCCATTCGGGATGTAAAGAGCAAGTCTCAACGCCAGGAAGAAGAAGGACCAGAAGCGACTATTGGAATAGTGTTTGCAATGTGGGAGACGTGTCACCACGGCGAGTGACAATGTACTGCTGCGCAATGTGTGTGAATACACGTCAGTCGTGCAAATGAGTATACGCGTTCGTGGTTCTATGTTTTAACATAACCTGTACGGGGTTTCATGCAATAAACGAATTCGCAGACCAAGCGTCTTTTACGGTCGCAATAGTGTGTTTGGGGTTCCAATCCGTGTCAGGAAATCCTTAGTATTCTATTGCAGTCAACTTCGAAATGCCTAGTAAATAATATCAACAAAAGATTAATGTCGAGTGAAATGCTCGTAAATGCATGATGATAATATGGCGTAAAAAGTAAGCAAAGTGAAGCAAGCAAAGAAACAATCGTTTGGATGAAATTCTTAGTATAAGTATTAGCGGAAGTGCGAAATGTTCTTGCGCATGCAAAAACACGGATCGATAAGTGGTGTATTACGGAAATCTGTACACAGGAGATCAAATGCATGCACCGGACATACGAGACCACACATAAACAGGGATGTCGAATATATTTTGTCCGGAGTTTAATCTCAACATGGACAACGGCGCATCGTTAATCGACGCTACGTGAGTAACGGTACGATGCGGCGCGCAAGCAAAACAATGCTGAACTTCACTTTCTTGATAATGGCTCACTCCCGTCCACCAGCCACGAATCAGTCATACGCGATTCTCCTATCCGTGATCGATCCAATGTGCTAACGGCCATTTGGAGTGTGCCATCAACGGTAGCGGATTCAGTCTCTGAATCGTCGGTGATCACCGGGTTTTGCTCGTGAGAAACTCGGCTTAACCGGGACAGCTCACTTTGCACCAAAGTACTCGAATCTGCACCGGTAGGGAATCTGGTTGAGTCAAATTTGGTTATCATTTCGGATGTGTCCTCAGCATCCTCGGTAGTTAGTTCAGAAGAAGTGGTGTAACCCGCGGCAGAAGTCAAAGACCTACAATAAAATATGGGGTGTTGAATCTCAGTCAAGTGGACATCCGTTATCTAACAGAAGCTTTGCAGTTTGAGGCTTTGCCTGAGGTCATGGCACATTGAACCGTTCGAAAACAGGCATTCATCCACCTTGACATGGCCGTTAACAGAAAAGGTAAACATAGAGACTAGTGTTCGGCCGAACTCACCGATTAGGTTCATTATCTCCAGATCGGTCAACGCATTCGGTTTTTGAGTACGCACCACATTTCAGGAAACGGTCACACTGAAAATTGAGGGCAATCAAGTGAGGTTATGATTAAGTGGGTATGGAAAATGTCCAGGGTTCACGACTGAAAATGCCATCCGGCTTCAGCAAACAACAGAACTGTCAACAGAGCTAGTAGTTTCATGTAAGGAACATCTACGCAAACAAAGTCACAAGACATACTACGCTAAAGTTGAAAAGCCGTCTTGATCGAAACAAGCCAAATCGCAGGCTGTTGCACTGGCTGAATCATCGAATGATAAGGTGCAGACATTCAAGTATCTGACCAGGAGGTATGCATTCATTAGGTACATTCTTAAAGCCAAATACAGTCTCTCAAATCTTCTAAAAGTTTTGCTCATGAACTTAAGGTACGGAACAGCTTAACTACAGAATGATAATCTATATCGCTCCTTGAATTGAAGCCTTCTTTCAGAATTGGTGGTACCGTGTCAACCTGGAATTTTCATCAAAAAGTGTGGATTGGTTAATAGCTGCATTACAAATTTCGTTCCAGTCCCAAATGAACTAATTATGGTAAGAACGTCAACTCCTTACCCGAGCTAACCTCTCCAGTAAGACATGGTGCTGATCAATAAATTTAAGGAAAGTGGCCAACGTGACAGTTTATGAGTAAATTTGGGAGCAACGTCAGCGTATCTAAAATGGCGATCTTCTTAAAACTGCCCACTAATAGAAATGACGTCGGCACTAAGCTACTTAAACGGCTACATTTTTTACTACACCCGAACCTGCCGTCACTTCCACCACAGCTTCGACTCTGACGTCTCCATTTAGAAACACACTGCCACTGTGTGCCAAAACAAACTGCATACACTAACATCTATGCGGGTGATCCGCCGTCCACATCGGGGTAGAAACGCCACATGGTTCAGGCTGCCAATAAGGAATTAGCAGCCAGATCTATCGATTGTACAACAGTCGGTAGTGCAACGAAAAGTAGCTTACTTAAAAGTGGTGAGTGGGGTGGCATTTAGTACTCAACCTACGTATCTGAGGATGCTCACTAAGGGAAACAACCACTGCATATATGTATACAAACAAATACAGATATATACGAGGAAAGCCAACCTGCAGTTCCATATCAGTCCTCTGGTTGATCGATTCCTCGAGACGTTCGCTTAGCTGATTCCGCTCCTGAGTTAGACAGTCAATTCGGTGTTGCAGATACCGCAATTGAGTTATGTGTTCCTCACATCGATTGGAAAGTTCGACATCTAATACTCCAGATGTTAAAAACTGAGAGAGAAGAAGGTGACCACAATATGAACTCGTCAACGTCTATAGAAGCTGCGTTAAGGTTTGTCGTTGAACCACAGTCGCAATGTACAACGCGAAATTAACCAACAAAATTGTGCTCAGGGACGTCCAGCCAGTTGCTTAGATGAAAGCAAAGAGCGATTTTGCTGGAGGGGAAGTAAACATACAAGGCGTACAAGTCCTGAAGGCCAAATCAAAACATCTTTTTCCACGATTGGTAGCACAACCCCACAAATGACACGCTCCAAGGAAAATGGTAGCTTGCTTTGAAAAATATACCTCCACCACTCATGTATAGTTCATATGTACTATAAATGCGAAATAGACAACAGCAACGTCCAACACTTTCATCACATCGCATCTGATCAGCGAAGGATGCGAGGCGGACAAATGATAACTTGGTCTAGAGAACTGTAGGAATACTGATACGTCAAACAATCTAGATTAGATTCAGTTTCTGAGTCAGAGCTCAGAGACCGACTTATTCGTTTGCAATTTAGAGGTTTGAATGTAAAGCTTAGTCACCCTAACATTGACTGCATGAGACTTGCGCAATAAACTCGTCGCGTCATATGCCCAACGATGAATTAGAGCTGTCATGACTTTTTCAGCGCACGGCTGGATGGTCGTTACGCCCCATTATTAACCACCGATGTATTGTCGTCAATGCTCATGACACTGACAGTATAAGCACATGTACCACCCGTTTGACTCAGGCATGCTCTAAAAACACGATGGAAATCCTATGAATCCTTTATCGCCACTGACAAAGAAACAGCGACCCCAACATTCGACATAAATGCGATCGGTTCAGTTAAATTCGACTACCGTTCATTAAGTTAAGCTATTGTAGTGAGGATGAGCGATCGTAATATACTACCCACACCACTGCAATTCAGTAGTAGGACCAGAGCATACATTTTAATATCGAACAAGCCGCAGGAAAAATGCAGGAAGAAAAATCGGAGTGCAGCATCGCCCAAAATGGTCCTTGCTACGTAGAGGAACTGAGCATTGGCGTCTGTGGTAAAGAAGACGGTCTGGGGTCAAGTACCGTGTGCGAATAATTGGTTTTGTTTAAACGCTTAACCCATGTTTCTTTCTCGGATGAACAAGCCTTGTGCATTCGCGTTCTTGGCTCACACCACTACTTTTAGCAGGACAGCAGAAGTTGGGCCTGTCTGTATACGTGCTCACACGAGAGCCATGCACATGCCTTGGTTGAGGTGGGTCGATATATACGTGTTGAAAAATGACTGCCTGGCGTGTCCGTGCCTAATGTAACAAACAGGAAATTCTGGGGCCGATCAATAGAACTAACGCCATAAAGTGTCCATTGTTTGATCACGTGATCAGTTTGATGTCCTCGTGCTCAGAATCATTAACTGGAATAATAATGATGATGATGATAGATGATGACGATGGTGATGCGGTAATGCCAATGGAACTGTGTCCATGCAGACCAACGGAGTGAAAACAAGCTTCAATATATGAAAAATGTCCACTGTCGCAACGTCATATATCCAACTTAGCAATTGCGGATTCCTGTTCTCACTTTTTTTTAAATGAACCAGCTAGCGCCCAGAAATAATAGCGATCAGAAAGGTGTTGTCTGTGAGTTTAGCAGCTGCACACATTTTACGCGTCTGTGGTCCTTTGTTTTAACATGACTTGTACAGGATCTCATGAAATAAACGACTTCGCAGACCAAGCGTCTTTACGGTCTCAGAAGATTCCCAGGAATGTAACGCTGGGGTAAATAATGTGAAACCCGGTATACAACAATCCGGATGAAAACTCGGAATTACCTCGCAAACAAACCAAAGTGAACCACGAGAATCTTTTGAAACCTAAGATAAATAATTTAGGGACACGTGGGGGCAGATCAAAAACGAAGATATAGGAAGCCGGTAACAAAACCAGTAAACATCCGAATGGACACATGATCATTTTTATTAAGATGAAACAACGGCAAGTCTCGAAATAGCAACTCACATCAGCGGAACCAAAAGGTTCATCCGTATTCGTGAGCACTTCTGCAGGAGTTTTAAAAAAAAGCGAAAACAGTAGAAATCCTATACAAATGACAACAAACGAAGACAACATGGTGGATCAGTAGGTAATGGCATTTAACAACATCTTATAGAACGTAGTCAGACTTCTGATACGGAGTTCCCTCATTATAATGCCGTTATCTGTTTCACCAAAATGTAAGACAGTGCGAGCATGGCACATGTGTAAGGAATCCAAGCGCAGAGAACGGGTTTGTGCGAAGTAAACAATTCTTGTAAAACAGCTCATTACTTTCATTTATAATTTGTTTGTTTGTTTGCAACGTGTAGACACTTTGATGCTGAATGTTTGAATACAGTTAGGTTCCTTCTCTTCTTCTCTCTTTTTGTACAGGCTTTGCTATTTTCTTCAAAGTTGTGTAGCAGCTAAGCATCGGTGAGAACCACTGATGTATTGTTGTCTGATGATGATGATGGTGCTCCTGGTGACTTAGTATAAACCACCCAATGATGCGTATTCGGCAAATCCAACAACCTGAAACAGTTAGTTCCCTTTACAAGCTTTAGAAAAAAAACAGTTGGAACACGCAGCTCGGTGGACATAGGCATTTCGTACTGATCTATTCTACTGCTTTATTCTAATTTAAGATTCTTGCGGTTTGCTGAGGCGGTCGCAATCAACCGACTGAAGCCGGCCTTGTGTGTTTAGAAACAGCTGTTCGTGACATAACCCTGCTCCGGATTTAGTGGCCTATGCTATCCCAACGGCTGACTATCCACCTCTCCTCCTAATTGGTTGGCATGAAAAACCGAGCTGTGCTATTGCAAATTTGGCACTGATGAATCGATACGAAATGCTTGCATCTATCACTCTACGTGTTCTATCCACCACCTTCTATCAGTAAGAAATACGCATTTACCAATCTCCCTTTCAATGGAAACAACATGGCCGAAGTTAACGCAAGAAATTTCAAAAAGTCAGTCGAAACAACCTACTCTGCCACTCAATTATGCACCGATTTCCGTTCAACACCCGTTATCCATGTTCTACAACTAGCTATTTTGTGTACTCATTTATTTGCTTGTGTCAAGCATCATACATTGGTCGTACTACAAGGCGATTGTCTAATAGAGTGCGTGAATATCACGGTATGTGGTTGAACAGTGATGTAACTAAAACGGGTCCCAATGCGATTGTTGCTCATTTGATCGACTCTAATCATTCTGTCAATACGAAAGACACTTCACAGATTGTCTACCAGGTGTTTGGAAATCGATCAAAGATGATGAAATTCCGAATGCTGACCGCCGCCGAGGCCATCAGTATCCGACTGCGCAACCTTGAGCTCTGCGCTGACAGGAATTTGGTGCGGACACTTAAACTCCTCCTGACCCACAATCAACCACGCTCACAAGTTGAAACAATGATTGCGTGATTGCTAGCAAGTATGCAGTTAATAGCCTCTATTGGTCGATTTTCTTACCCATCTTGGTTACTGTTCTTTTATACCTGTTGTGCTAACCCGATGATCAAACACAAAACAAGTATTGTTCGCTACTTTGTCGTTCTTTTCGTTTTCTTGAAAATTCCAATAATGTCACTTCACAAGATGGGGTTAATACAACTATTCCCCAAATTAGAAAAAAGGCTAGATAATGGGGTCCAAATGACTTGTAAGGTATTGTTAACAAAACCTAAAATAAAAACGTACTCTAACCTTGAATGTGAACTATCCAGATATTCAAAGAATCCAGTAGAAAGGCGTTCAAAATGCAGCGAAATACGCGGCCTCGCAAAATGAATAACAATCGATAGGAAATTATTTTTCTGAACAGTTGGTTCGATCTCGTTGGGTCACCTTAACATGGTGCACACCAGGAAATCGAATGGCCCGTAGGCGTCGGACTGGAATTGATCTGTTGCAAGAACCTATGCGATTTACTATTCTTAGTTTCTGTGATTTCTCATGGGCTGAAAATCGACCGGCCGTCTATGGTTGAACTGCAAACAAGCAAGCATCTACTACGGCCATTTGTTTGCAAAGACCTCGTTCAACTCTACCTGGGGCCCTGACGAATGCTTGCTCGTTTACAGCTAACCCTAAACGGCTGATCGACTTCAGCCTACGATAACAGGAAGCGCAACCGCCAGGAAAAGTAATGGGAAATGAGCCCACTATTAAATTTGCATGGATGACAGGGCGTGTCAAGCAGTACCAAGTCATTCGAAGCACTGAGTTTCCTCGATTCGGTCTATCGATAAAGAAAGAAGACAAACCGCGAGATACTAACACCTTGTTCACACTTATCAATCGCGAACGTAAAACATCCGCTTATATACAATATGCCGGTAACGACAACATAAATGGTCAACCTTTGGGTACTACACAATAGTGGTGGGTGCGCGTGATGTTCCAACGGTGAGAACAAAAATCCGACCCCATCCGTTGTAGGGTGCATCACAGAAACAGGTCTCGACGTTAGTTCGGTCAGCTCGTTTGATGTGACAATGCGTAATCGGAACACAACGCCGCACGCGTTTTCCCGAGCAATGTCCTATTTGTTTAATCTGCTGACTCAGGCAGTTCTCTGCCTTAGAAGTGACAACATTTGCTCGTCCGAAGGTTGGACGTCTTTGCTATTGCTACCCGGAAGTTACATATAGACTGTTTTATACACGTGACTGAGTAAATGAAATGTTAACATCTCGCGGCATTTGTCTTTTAGTTATTGGAGAGTATCGGGTGAAAAAAATCCAAATACAAACGCAGTAATAGCTACAAACAAGAGGAAAACAGGGTACATTCTCTGCGTGCAGTCCGGATACGAAATTCGTCATACATTGCGTAAGGTAAAAAACAAACTAAAACCAACTTGGGACCGACTTTCTATAAGTAAACCAAACAAAATTCAATGAATTTAACACTGCATCAAACAAAATATTAAACGTACGAAACAAACTTCAACGAATCAAACAATTCCCACTCAAGGAAAGAGGACACAACCTCAACCAAATTTAATTTTGTTATAATTTCCTGCCAAAATCATTCAGTTGTTTGCTCTGTTTCGACGGAGAAATATAACAGCGTCCATGACATCTGTAAACGCGAATGAAGTCCTGATGCTTCATCAGTGTTTCATACGGGTTGAGGGATTTCAGAAGTTTCCGACGACTAACTTGTCGTCGGCAGTAGTACAATTTATCAAGTTTTTATCACTTGCACCAAGCTTCATCTAGACCACAACATTCGTTTCAATCAATTTGGCTCAAGTCATAAAATTCAACTCATTTATGTCAAGTACGTGCAACGGCTTGAGGTCGCGAGATGGAGTGTGCGATACAGTTGGCTTGGAACCAGTGTAACTGACACCCATGTGGTGCTAAGAACCAGCAACTGCCAACGGACTCAGGTCGTCCCACAGCACAGCCTGATGATATGGTGCCACAAATGTTTGCTTCTGTTAAATCAATCTGCCGCTGAAATCGCGAATCCAATGGCTTTTGAATAAGTGGCTGTAGTTGATGAATACAGTTTGGCAGGAGAAATTTAGAAAGCCGCCTAATTTCACCGGCAACTTGTGGCTAATGGCATAATCGAGTGGGGAAAACATCTAGCGACTTTGTCGATTGCCGGTGCATCTACACGTTGTCCAGTATGTCAGTTTCACGTTTATTTGAAGATTATACTGTTATGCTGGCGCGATAAGAGCACATACAGAAAAAGTTTATCATCTCTCAATCCGTTGAAAGTACGGTCTGCTACATGAGCAGGAAAAATGGAGTTGCCTAACACAGAAAGCTGAAAAATCGATCAACAACAAAAGCACCCAACGACAGATGGTGACGATTTAGTGTTAGAGGGACAATGAGAGTGCATGCAGTGTCATAAGGGACGCAATGAGGAAACAGTTTGTTTCGGCCAAAATGGGAATGAAGGCCGAAGGCGAGGTTATAGTGAAAGATAACTGCGGTAAAGAAGATATTCATTGATCGGCAGTGACTGTGTGACTTAAGTATGACCAAGTATGGGATAGCACAGCGTTTCGTCCACTACTTCGGCTCATCATGTGCAATTACAAACAGCCCAACGACTTCAAAGCAAACATTTCACCATGACATATATCGGATATTAAGACTCCCCTAGGAATGTGTACCTCAACCATACGGAGTCCGTTGATAACAACGAGCCTTTCTGGACCGGTAAAGTAGGTGTTTCCGTAGATATCCGTTCGTCAGAAGAGGTACACTTATGGTCACAAATGTTAACCTGATAGCTAACCAAGACAGTAGGAATCGATCGAAACACACGACAAACGCTCATCATAATGACTGGAATAAATTAAGGTCAGTAGTCAAACGTACGTGTCAGGTAAGTCCTTGTCGGAGAGTGCTGTTGAGGAGACCGTGCACTCTGGCGTGCGGAGCTGTTTGCATAGCACAGCTCTAATTTGAGCAGACGATTTCCACGTGCCAGGTTTTCACATCTGGCCCACTGTTTCGCATTCAAACTGAGCATCCTACTCAACTGTACAAATAGTAGACAAGCCAAAAAATGCTTTGACTGTAATGCACGGGATTCAAAAATAAACAAACCAAACAATTTAAGTCGGTGAATGTGAGCAAAAGCTAAACACGGAATATAAACAGAAGTCTGTAATTCTGGCGGTCACTGTTCCCAATATTTGATTCAGGCTCGCTGTAAACAACCACCGTTCATCGCACTGTGCGCCAGTTATGCGGGGGGAATTAGACTGCAAAAGGTGGTCAGCGTACGACACAATCAATGGACAGAAAAAATGTGTTTACAATGTGGCACAAAAAGAAAAAGAAGTTGGGCTTTCAAGCCTACTACTGAGTGTCAAACTGTTGGGGACAACTAAGTGTCTTTTGATTTTAAAAGGCACGGAATTTTGGTTAGCAAACTGATTAGCACATGTTTAGATGCCGTAACTTTGACGAAAGTTCAACTCTCAAAATCCTCTTCATTACAGAAGAGTCTTGGATGAATGATGAGGCCATGCACGATGTAGATACTGATTCGACATGATACTGCACTCGTCACTAACGCAGACGTAGTGAGCCGAACTACCGCCATTAAAATTCACTTTAACATTACACCGAAGCTACCGGCAACCACATCTTAGTGTATTTCTTGGAACCTCGCCAATGCATCAATCGTGATTAATCCAGTCCACGATGGACCCAGACAGTCCAGTGCTACTCAACGCGCTTCACTACACTAGTAAGGCGTAGAAAATGTACGGAAGTGAATAAAACAATGAAATAAAAAGACCGGTTGGTTGCAAACAGAACAATTAAACAGACAAAAAATAGTGAATGATCAACCAATCAGAAGTCGGCCGACGTCTCGAGGCGTCCACAGATTGTGTCTGGATATAAGGCTATAGGAATAGGGACTGCACTAAAACCACGGTGAGTACAGTTGTGAACGTGAGCTTGTGTGATAAAAATGTTAGACGAAACTGCTTAGTACTTAACACTTACACGGCATGAGTAACCTGGATATATTGAACCGAAAAGCAAGGAGATCAAATTATACAGCCCATGGCTATTCTACTGATTCAAGAACCAAGATGTGGAGAAATATCGTACAGACGTGCTCCGTTAGGAGAAAATGCACACCCAAATGTGGGAGGATTTCAACCAAATGAATATCTGATGAGCATTCGGTAAACTCTGAGTCGATCATAAAGTACGAAATTAGCTAAGCAATTACCATTAAGCGGGGTGTGCCAGATCTCGCTAGGCCATGTCTCACATCAGAAGTACGGTATTAACCGTTCTGTTCAGCTAGGCGAAACTGTGGTCGTTCTGCTGTTCTTCACAACCACCAGTCCCAAAGGCCTGCTAGATTTGGTAATTCGACAACACGAAATGCACGGCACGGCATTACATGAGAGTGTCTCCATGGACAGAGAGAGGTGAAACGATGGAATTCCAAAACACCCAACATCAACGAAATACATTCAATAAAAACGGCCGAATATTGCAAATATTTGAACAATTTTACGCAGTATAACTGCGCAATATTTTAACAAAATGTGTATAGTTGTATTTCGTCGAGAATCGCATGATTCTAACGAATTTTAATCTACAGAAGAAAGGTCACATTGTAGCGAAAAGGCATCTAATAGACCACAATCTTTATTGTCCAGCTCGCTAGTTACCATGCTACGCGCACGCTCGCGTTTATGAGTCAGAATTCCAGTTCACAACACACGTCGTGCGCACTTCTGCTCGGTTTATGTGTGTGACCGGCCCCTTCTATCGGGAGTTTACCGCTTGCCACTCCCCGGTAGTTTGTCCGATTTCGTTGAGCGATAGCTCGTCCGGTCGCTCGTGATGTCCGCCACCAGTCCACTGTGGGCTTTGACCGTATCCCACGACCGTGTCCAAATATTCCTGAGTGCTGGAATAGTCGCGCCTCCAATCTGGTTGTCCATTCTATTTTGCCTGCCATGTCTCGCCCGTTAGTCCGATCCAGTCGAGTGATGACTCATTTGGTCGCCCACACTGTCCCCGATTCGCTCACTGCGGGCTTTTGGACGTATCTCCCCGCGTTGAGGTATTCCGCCGAGTGTTGGAATACTCGCACGTCCGGCCTGATAATCAACCACAATACGTGTCTAGATTTCGATTTCCACACGACAAATGAGAGATAGCTTGAGAGCTTTGACGACGAATATCAATCTAAGTATGAGTCCAGATTACTTCGAATAATTCCGTCCTGGTTTAGATAAGCTGACAATATCTTGTTCGCGCACGGCCTAATAACCACGTAGCACTGTAACTATTTAAAGCCATACCTCACTGCGGTGACGTCTCGCAGTAACGTCTTCGCCAAACTGGAATGACTTTCAGTGATGACATTAATGTTGCGAGCTTCAAAGTCCAACGGTAACAAGCGACGTGTTTCGACCTGAGGGAGGAATAGAGCCCAATAGTTAAGATATACTTAGTAAGTAGCAGCACTCTCAGTGACAGTGAGGCCCGATTACCAGTAACGCAAATGTGAGTTCCAGTTCGGCCATCTGTTCTATGTTTGGACAGCTTGACAGTACCAAAACCGTATACCATCTACGTCGCGTGAAAAAGAATTCCACAATTCTCGTTTTCAGAGAAATTTAAAAAAACAGGCTGGCCGATTTTCAAAAAAAGCCAACTAGCTGGAAAGAATGATTGATGGACGCAAGCAAAACAAGCTGACACGGACATTTTGCATTAGAAACCTAAGTCATCCAGTAACAAAAACAAATAACTAACAACATCCTACAACGTCGTAAAGTTAGGGCCCGACAGTCTGATACTATTCGAACCCCGATCACCGCCCATGGATACAACTCGGGCTGAGAAGAGCGTGCAAAAATGCCATCGTGCTGGAGTGAAAGCTTACGGCACAGAGAAGGACTTTTCTAGGAATTTCGTCCGCTTACCTCTATCAATATTAAAACAGTTGCTCCGTTGCATACAAACAAAAATATCGTTTGTCAAACACGAAGCTATGTTTCCAAAACTTTGTTGTCATATTTTCCACTGTCTACACAGCTGAGTTTGAACAGTGCAAAAGTAACAATTAATGTGAGCGTAAACTACGCGGTTCGAGGAGAAAACGAAGAGTCCGCGGCACATTCATCTATGACATGCGACTGACAGCCGGACAAGGAAGAGCTGACCGCATCGAGCAACCTAGTTTTCAGAACAGTCCATTGTTGTGATACGCCGCGCATTCTCTTCAATACGAGTAGTTGCGATCTTATAAACTGTATTTTAGATAACTGTATCTCACTTCCCCCATTCACGCAGTACTCTAATTCCAGTGCGAGAGGTTGAAAGTCAGGGCAAAAACTGGAAAATCGTAGCTACAAGGTGCCATTAATGATGAGAGTGAGAACAACAAAAATGGATCACTGTTGGAGAAGGCTGCATAATGTGGCAGATGAAACAGCAACAGCCAGATACTCTCCTCTTCCTCCCTCTTTTAGTTTTGACAGCAATATGCCGTGGTTAACCCTGTTG
>JTDE01002803.1:2801-13174 GCA_014338405.1 Paragonimus skrjabini miyazakii | reverse complement strand
CAGGACGCTCGGGATGCGCGATCAATTGTTCAATTAATCACGGTACACAGCTTGCAATGGTTGGGTCACGTACTCCATATCCCATCTGATAGTTTACCGTACCGAATATGCTGAGGCCACCAACAGTTGGGTCAAACCACGTGGTGGTCAAGCAACAACGTGGTCACAAAATATGAAGACCTTGACTGCTCCATTGAGCAAAGTGGGTAGGTGTCGCCTGCCTGGATGAGGTCCTCGTGATCACTCAAACCGCTGGTTAGAGACGCTATCCGAGATGGCTAAGAGTCACAGTCAATGGCGTACCTGTATCCATACCACTTCCGCTTCTTCCTCTTAGCCTTCACTCAATAATTTTCAACCTTCTTAGTAACGTTTTCTTCTAGGATACTCCACGTCACTGTTGAGGTGAACGGCGGCCCGAGCCACAGTACCTTTTAGTCAGGCTCATGGCTGTTATGATGATGATGATGATGAGGTCATGGGATTCATTGGTTTTTATTCTTTCCTACAGCCCCTGGGACTTTTCAGCACGGCATCTAAACACTTGGACATACTATTCTTATGGTGAGGATCAAGTCCGCTTCAAGTATACATAGTGAGTGAGTGACATACACGATAAACTCAACCCGGCATGCTCGCAAAACTGACAGCTGTAAACGTGAGTTGTCTCCGCAAATGTCGACACGCATATGAGTTGACGTGCAGTTATGTTGTTGGCCCCAGATTAGAGCAGGATGAAGGAGGCCACGATCGATATAGGGTAGGTACTCAGTTCCTTTAAAGGGCCTGTGTGAGCCGGATCGACAATAGTGGCATGACGATGGCTGGGCCGTAGTTCACTCCATACAGTTAGCTACAACGAATGCAAACGTAGTTGGTACGGTTAACTTGTTAGTGCCTTTGTTACATTCGTAAAAGGAACACATAAGCCCACTTCACACTAGGAAATCAGTTCGGAGACAGACGTTTCCCTTATAGGAATACAAGTCGCTAAACTACCCTACTAGTTATAATGCACAGCTAAACGGGACTCTGTCTTTTCATTCACTAAATCTACTTGAATCAATGTGCGAATCACTGCGCTACTAACCAAGCGAGCGTAGATAACAAAAAGAGATGACTAGCGCAAAAACGAGGTACATATGCAGCACCACGAACTACAATGTAAATTCGATTGTGTCAACCTGTGACGTCCTGAGCAGCATAACGCATAGAAGGTATTCATACCATCTACGTCTGGAAATCAAGATAAACGGACAGACTCCGAAAAACCACGTTAATTCATAAGCTGTGCTTATACTGGTGAAGGCACATGATCAGACAATCATTACAGTTCACCTTTCACAGGTGTACATGTGATTCCAACAATAAATGTACAAGCGTTTGCCATGCATGTAAAGAGACAAAAGCATTTAGGGTGCAGCCACGGTGATGAACAATGTACAACAGCCGTTAACTGCAAGGAAATAGAAAAGCTGACTTTTGACTCCGGATTCGATTTCCAACGGTGATGACTGGGCGCGATACTGCTCAGCATGAAGACGTGACTGAACAGGGGCAGCTTCGCCACGTTCTAATTCAAATGCAGGAAAGGGTTGAGAGGGAGAACTGCAGCTGGTGGATTGCAAGTGATGTTCACATTGCAACTGCTTGATGGTTTGATTGGCCAACTCTAGGGTTTTACGAGTGTGCCGAAGTTCATCTTTTAGCTGATTACGCTCATCACGTAAGAGGGCCCATTTCTCCCGCCAGTTGGCAGTACAATCTGACCACCAACGCATGGTTTTCTCCAACTGAGCTGCCCTCAAACGAGACTGAAAAGATTAAAAAACAATGTGCGCGTCAACAACCTGAAGGTTGGTAAAAAGCGCATCGAGTGCACCCACCAACACAACCCGAGTGAATGATTCGGGAAAAGAAACAGATGGTTCTGTGACATCGAACGTACAGACAGGTTACAGGTTAGAAAGCAGTCCTTGATGAGGCTCAACAGCGAGATGAGCGGGCTTCTCAAGCAATAAAACTTAATCAAAAATAAGTAATAGACAAAACATAGCTGAAAGACCGGAGATTACGCCATGAAACACTGAAAAAAAACACTGTTCAAAATAGGATGAGAATTGATGCACACACCCCATTAGTTCCTCCACCAATGCACAGCCGGCATGACAACAATCCTATGCCCGCGATTGAAACCGTTAAGCGAAACATTTTTATTATCACAGACAGCAAGAAGTCTCACTGAATCACACAGTGAATCTCACTGATGTTTAAATGCCACACAACCACGAAGAAAAAGGCAAACCCTGCACAGAAAGAGAGAAGAAGGAGAGAGACAAAACTATTAAAAATAGCTTCGTCTATATCCAAACATTCAACACCAATGTTCCTACACCTTGCAAACAAACAACTGAGTTGTAGGTGAAAGTAAGGCGTCATCAGCAAGACAGCTAGCAGTCTTACGGCTTTCACTGTCACGCGTCATTAAATACACTCACTTCACAGGCAGCTCGGATAAACAACGACAACATTCACCCCACTGAGCTCAGTTAGCCGCCATCTCAACCAACGCATCTCCAGCCACCGACTCTTTGAGTCGCGAGGGTCCCAGTCCGGAAGACGGACTCGCTCTACAGTGGCCAATCCTATTGGATCGTCCCATTTGGTACGCGCTCAATCGCTTGACCCAGAACCGAGAAAGAGAATAGATGCGGCAACAGCGTTTATTGGGAGGATGAGACGAGTCAGACTTAGGCCACAGAGGCTCTAAATTTATAGTGCGAAATGAGTACCATACATGGTCAACAAGAGACATAGCAAATCAATTGAGACGATCATATCTGGCAGTCAAAGTGCTAGAACAAATCACGTTATCGGAAAGTGAACGCGAGAAAACAGTTCAGATAAAGTACAGGGGTTCGATCGCGCAACTGCAATCCGATTAATTGAGCGAACTAAAACATATCCATTCACTCAAAGCCGGGTCAATCAATCAATATGACGTGATTTGCCTTTGCTGCTTTGATAGGAGATGCGTCTCCTAACAAATCCCTTCGTGAGCGATTTCATTTGTCTAGGTCAAAATCATCACTGACCCACCTCGCACCTTACGCCAATCGGCCGCGACGTCAACAAACAGTGCTTGGTGTGGCAAACGACTAACTGGCATCCTTAGTATATGACCTAACCATCTACGTCTGCACAAATGTAACGAAAGAACTGGTTTGACAACCAGTGTCAAACTCCCGCTCCCTAACCTTCACGTCGCCTAATTGCTGGAGCCACTCGATGCGAGCAATTGAACGCAAACATCGATGGTCAAATACCTGAAGAAGGTTCACGTCTTAAACCCTGAGCAGCCAAGTCCTGCTGCCGTAAAGTAACACAGTACTCACTGTCACCTTATATACGCAACTTTTAAGACCTAAAGAGATACCTCTCTGTCGCCATAGGTGCCTCAGATTAGCGAACAGTACCTTAGCCTTAAAGATGCGCGCTTCTGCACCACCGCCGCCGCGGATACAACTCCCCAAGTACACAAAGTGGTTACTAAAATCCCTAGCCCCACTACCAACACTACATATGCGTAATCACAGCAGTCCGGCAGAAGCACTTTGCATTTTGAGGCTGCAAAACGCATTCGGAAGTACACAACAGATTGCGAAATGGCGTCGGGTATTGTCAGCATTGTTAGAAAACTGTCAAACAATCCTGTATGGACAGCAAAACCAAAATGAGTCAGTCTTCCACCAGATAAGAGGTCCACGCCAGCATCTTGCGAGTTCCGCAGACAGTACACCATTGTTTCGTCCATGACAAAACTAAACTAAAATGGTTAAGGGGGACAGTCTCGACGTACGCCTCTCCTGATGCTGAAACTGTTAGACGGTTCATCGTATACCCTAAGCTGAACTTTAGTGTGGCAATAAAGCGTCGACAGTATGTTCACATACTTGGTCAGTACACCCCTGCGTTCAAGTGACTCTAAAAGTTTAGATCGAACCTCTGAATCGAATGCAAATTTATAATCAAGAAATACGGCAATTGGTGGCCGGTTCTACAGACGATGCTGCCCCAGAATTTGGTGAAGAGTGAAAAGTTGATCAGTGCATCCCCGCCTAGGACGAAACCCTGCCTGTTCTTCTCTGATGTTTAACTCCCGAACTGCAGTGAGTCGACGAAGTATAATGGATGCCAGAATCCCAGAAATGACTGGAATAAAACTAATTACCCTAAGGTTTTCGTAAGAGCTCCTGATACTTTACTTGAATATAGGAACTATTATCGCGTGAACCCAGCACGGAGGGATGGTCTCTATCATCCACACAAGTTGAAACGGCTGAGTCACGGTCTCAACTAACACCTCTACACCTTCTTTAAAAAGTGCCGGCACGAGATCATCTGGACCAGCAGCTTTATTACGATTGACAGCCGAGATGCAATTGCGAACCTCAGTCTCACTGGGTGGTTTCCAAGTCTATTGACCAGGGCGGTACATCACAATTTTGTGGTGGCAGCACGGTAGAAGCAGGAGGCCAGCTATATTGACCCTAAAATGTTCCGCCCACCGCTCTAATCTTCTGGACTTATTATAGATTAATATGCCATCTGCCTAGCTAACAGCATCACTGACAGATGGTCGCCTAAGACCATCAGCACGGATAGGCTTGAAGAGTGTGCCGATGTTCCCTGAAGCAAAAGCGATCTCCATTCCATTAGCTTTCTCCATTAACCACGCCTCACGATCAGTCTTTAGTCTACGTTTCAAATTCCTACGGATATCCCTTCTAGATTTGTTATATGAACTGTCAGCAGGAATGTTCCATCTAGGTTATAACAACTCCAGGGATTTCTCCGAGATCCAGTGTCTGTTCAATCTATGTGCTCCCGTGTCGCATGCTACAGTATCTGCATCATGAATTGCCTGTGAGATTTGGGTCCAGCAACCATTAGGATCTTCAGAGTGAGTACTACTAAGGCAGATATCTAAGCTGGTTCGGTACTTATGCTTCATCGATGGTGAAGCCAGTTTCTCAACGGCTAGTTGTTGTTGTTGTCGGTGGGATCGTTGCCCTGCAAAAGTAAGAACGAAACGACAACGTACCAATGCGTGACCTGAATCCAAGTATGCGCACCAATGAGAACGACAGTCTTGAATGGAGCCCAGCCACCTATAAATAACAGCTATGTGATCTGTCTGAGACCAGGCCTAATTCGGGTCAGGCGGGCGCCAAGTATAGCAACGACGTGTACGATGCCTAAAACTAGTGGTGGCTAAAAATAGCCTATACTAAGCGCACAGCTGCAACAATCGCCCACTATTATCTGACCGATATGACGTTATCCCAAACCTGCCACCTAAACGGGATTCGACCTCACCAAGGCGGTCAACCTGAACATTCATATCTCCGGCCAGAACGACTATATCAGAGCCACGTGTCGACCAAATGAGAGTGGCCAGATCCGAGTAAAACGTGTCTTTGACGTCGATGTCATTATAGTAAGTAGGAGCGTGAGCATACAATGAATAAATTTCTGAAGGTCTTGCGTCTAGAGCTGGCCTTAACGGAACCTGTCAAGCGGACAGCATAAAGTCTACTGCTAATAGCAATCCAATCTATCAATGCGACTGCGGCCGTCGAGCTAAGGACAATACCCACTCCAGCCTGAACTGTAACAGCGGCTGTGGAGTCACCCGAAGTGTATAACCAGTATCGGGAAGACAATGTGGGTACTTGTAATACTCGGAATTAAGGACTTCGAATAGCCCTTCAACTCGTACTAGGATTGAAACCTCCCACGCAAGTAATAAGCAGAAGACCTCGTATTGGTTGCAGTAAGCAGTTCATATTCGTGAGACAAGAAGACGAATTTATGGATGTACAACAGTATTAAAGAAATCATAGTCACTCATTGGCTGATCATATTGAAACATACTAAGTCACAAACTGAACGTTAATTGGTGCAACACGGAACAAAGAAATAAGCGAATAACAGAAAGCATAACACTGAGACTGTTCGTCCAATCCTGATGTAGTATTTTCAACGCGACGTTTGGATTGGTCTCTTGTTAGAACTCCTATTGTGTCGGGGTTTGGACAAGCGGTGAATCGAGTGGATTTTCATCACAGTGCTGTTAGTTTTATACGCTGACTACTGTCCTGGATTCTAGTTTCCGAGATACAGCAGACATCGACATGCAATGAGTCTAACGTACGTACGAGGGCGGCCTGTTGACCTATCTGTTTTACAGTGCGAACGTTGACAGCATTCATATAATTCGCATTCCAGGTGTATACAAGGGACGAGGAAGGCCTGAAGCTAAATGGCAAGAGACGGAACTTACCGGCTCAGTGTTACGATGGTTAATTACATCTGTTGTGGAACCTGTGGAGTAGCTATCAAAAATGGAGGTCGGTATGGGTCTGAGAACGAAATGTGATAGGACAGTGGGGAGGGGTCAGCAGTAACATGTTTTCGTCTATCCACCCTGCTGTATGCAACGGATAGGGCGACCCCGGTTATACTGCGAGACGGCCGATGCAGTATGGAATTACTTGTGTAGTGACTGTTCATGGTTGTGTGGCTTGAGATACAGCCAGGGCGCCCAGACCTAGACAAGAGAACGATTAGGGTTCTCATCCAAAGCCTTTGGCTCAAAAGCCAATACCGCAACACAGCGGGTGAGTGGCAGTGTACCAGAACTGGTATATTTTTCGCAACAAGATGCCAACCGTCGTCCAACCCCCAAGTTAGAGGACCAGGAAACTGGTTTGTCAGACCTCTATCTATTAGCCTGCCTATCAAGAGTGACTCGGTCGGTGTGGTCTCATCACCGTTCAGTTTAGCCCAATAGGCCATTGAGATACGCAAGCCGTCATACCGCATCAAGGTCTAGCCTCGTTGATTGCAGTCAGATTTGTGCCGCGTTCAAACTACAGAGTAATTGGTGAATGAACAAGCGGGTTAAATGCGTGTGCGCGTGTTCAAATTGTACGATGTTTCGTCGGTTAACATTACACGATTTAAGTCTTTTGGGCTCACAGTCAAAATTCTGAAGAGGAACCAGCTGTTTCAAACTGGCATGCCACAAACCGCTGTGTGAAGTCAGGGAGGATGCCCGTAGGCCATACACAATTTATTGACGAGCATATAGAAAACGGCTGATTGCAAACGATAATGGCACAGCCCTAATAATTCGTCTTGAAAAATAAAGGGAAAGGAATGCCTAAATGAGTAAACAAGCTGTTGCACACGGTTATGCCAAAACGACGGAGTCATCGAATGTTCTCGGTATCGAATACAGAGGCAATATATGGCGCCTCTAGGACAAAGAGCCGACAGCCTAATGGGAGTACGTCAGCGAAAGGCACATCACACTCACCTACAGCGAATAAACGAGGTGGGCGATAATCAAACCTAATAAACCAGGTAGGTTCTATTCTGTGAAAAATTATACTCCTCAGAGAACTGAAAAAATGCGGTATTCGGAGGTTTTAGACAAAGGTTTCATTCATAAGGAGTGTATAGAGTTGGTACGCAAAATTTGTCCTTTGAAAATCACGCCCAGATGCACTTATACTCTTCTTATGGGGCACTCTTTATGAACAGCGCACAAAATGGACAAGCTTGGAGTTGTCACATTTCCTTACTGCGGTTACGTCACACAATCGATTTGTCGGTCTTCGACTTTACGGCCTGTCTTGCGAAGAAGTGAACGAAAGTAGACTGGTGAAACATCTCTGTTACGATTTGACGGCACCATATTCGGTGTGCTGGAATTAACTTAGACTATTCAAGAGGCACCGTGATCTATAATATGCATGAATGGATAAGATGAATCAGCACTCTTCTGTGCACTCGGTTCATCTATTGTACTGAAGGATGACTGTGATGACCTAGTTGTTCTAGATCACAACTGTCACATAACAAAACATGACATAGTGGTCTCTGGTCCATAGTCGATCTGGTAACCTAAGGTACACCTCGAATACAGACGGAATGGAGCAGAAGACCAAACTCGCCTTGCCATATCAAACGGGAGAGAGAGATATTCCTAAGAAGTATATCGCATACCAAACCCAGTTCAAGTCTACCCTCAGTCGACAGTTTACCAGATAATGTGTAATCGCGGTCTATCCTCACGTCAGCGAGAATGAAACAGACCGTGTGCAACACGGTCAGTCATATTCTAACTCCAACAGAACTCAGCGCTAAAATCCGATACAGGTCTGAGGTTTCTTCAACTTGCTTTTCACGAAAATTTCACATTCGCTTTCTCAGACTGAATATCAGTAGAAACAAGGATAAGTTGAACGAGTCATTCAGCCGTACTGAGAGATGTTCAATATCTACATCGAGGATTTTCATAACCTCTGGCAATCGAGGGTGGAAACTTCTTGCCGGTTATGAAATGACACATCATTAGCGTCAACCTATCCTTAACAACCTTCGACCCTGACGCTTCAGTGTGGTTTGTTATCACCGTCATTTCCAGCAAGCTACCGTAGGATAATGCGGTCCCATCAACACCGAAAACCTTGTTCTCGTTGTGAGCTGGCAAGCTAGACACAGAAATGTCAACTATGTCTAGTGGATCATCACTTTTTTTACTGCAGATTTGTAGCTTAAGCAACACAAAATAGAACAGAAGCTGGTCAGTAAAAATAACCGATTATTTTTTGAAACTACACAAACATACAATGAAAGCGGTGTGAGTAGAAGTGACAACACTAATGCAAAACCGCCTTGCTTAATAACTAGACCAAACACCATTCTTGTTTAACCCTCACTCTGCTTAAACAAATTTCCAAAAGCAGTTTGGAAGATAGTCATTTGAACAGAACAGTTAGAAGACAAATTACCGTAGGAATTCACTTTTTACAATTTCGTCAATAGTGAACATGTGACTAGCACGAACACAAAAAACCTAAATGAAACGATTAACAGTACATATCGGGCTGGACAGTGAGTGATACTCACATGCTAGTCATAGGTTTACCACTGATGAAGGTGTGTGAAGTGAAATCATATCGTAATCTTCTTTTCCTGACTGTTCTATTCAAAACAAAAAGTGATGGAGAACACATTGCAACGACGACGTTTCAACGCATAACTTACTTCTTCCAGCTCCTTATCACGTTGCTTGTTTTCTGTCACTCCGCTGGATGTTGACCTGGAATTGATCGGGGCCATGTTGGATCGAGTACGTTGTTCCGGAGGAAGCAGTACAGCTTTGGAGCCGATTGGCGATGCTAGAGAACTGCTGGGGAGTACTACTTGTGGGTGTGCGGAAACAACCGAAGGGCCAGTGGGTCGAGCAATGTGCCACATTGGCAAAACGGAGATAATGATTGTTCAAACCCCCACAGGATAAAATTTATGTCGAATCTGCAAACGAAAAAAATCAACAGTGAGAACAAGACAATAAACACATCCATAATAGTTATTACCCGTTCGGCAGTTGACCTGGATCTAAATAAACACCCATTGTGGATGATGATGGTTTGCCAACGCTGTTTGTTCCAGCGACAGCAAGCCATCTCTTCATAACCTAGAAACAATAAGCTGTACATAATGGTGGACATCCGCAAACGCAATCTCTAACAGTATGGTCAATGTCTGTCAACATTTGACGGAAACGCGAGCCTACGATTCCAGCACCGTGATCCACTTGAATTCACCTCTAGATAACTGTCCATTCAAGCGCTTCACACTCCGGATTTCTGGGGACGCCGAAGCGGAATCTCGTGATCAAGTCGGAATGGAAGTGAGCCCCACAGGAGAACAATGTTTGCTCGACTGGATCCTTGTGAACAGTAGCTTGTGCGAGATCAGATTCAGTAAACCGAAAAGCATTGTACACTAATTATAACATCGACGTACGCTCCAACGAACAGCTGCTCGGATGCTACCAAAGATGCGTTCTATGACGCTCTCGTTGACCTTCTAAAGCAAACTAAACACTCAGACATCATCATACTAGCGAGAGATTTTAATGTTCAGCTTGGTCGTCCTTCTCTGGATGAGAAGCGGCTGGGAGGTATGTTTGGTGTCCGAGCACAACGCACAGACAATGGCGAAAGACTGCTGCAGCTGTGCGCATTTCATGGGCTCTATAGTTTGAGCACCATATTTCAACACAGAAAGAAGCGGTGTTTCACATGGAGACTTCCATGTGCTCCTCCGCCGTGGACACAGCTCGATCATATAATAGTCAGTAAAAGGTGGCGCCACTCTGGTAGACTGTCAGGCATTTTGGCTCGAACCATGCTGTTGTGTGTGCCTGGTACGTTATGTCATTTGCCCAAAGGTCATACGCTCGTAAATTCAAGGTACTTACCTGGCATTCTGGTGAGGAGAATGTAAAGAAT
>JTDE01002802.1:36538-69944 GCA_014338405.1 Paragonimus skrjabini miyazakii | reverse complement strand
TTTGCACTTGCAAATGTTCAACCGCAATACGTAATTGGTAAGATCGTTCTGAAATCACCGATGTGTATTTCTTGTAATAGATAGTATTGATAAACGATATGTGATCTCTCGTATGATAATCTGTTAAACAATTTGTTCTTCTTTGTTGGGAAACTGTTCTTCGTGAACCAAATTGCAAAACATTCATCCATCACATATAGTTCTAGTAAGACGAAGTCACCTACTGTACACGTTTTAGCTGGATCACTCATATCGAGGTATATGTAACAAACCAGCTACTATCCGTAGATATGGCGTTGTTTGCCGGTCAGTGTGTTCTTCATTCCTGATTCTATAATTAAATCTAACGCGAAAAAACATTCCATGACGTCCGGATACTGAAAATCCAGTCTTGGTTGGTGCATTCGCGAGGTCTGCGAAATTTCGTCGAGTTCGAGGAAATAACGAAGTCCAGCACAGAGAATTGTCAGTTTCTCCGTAGAAGTATAAGCTTTCCTATCTCCCGTCATCTCGACAAACTTTTCTACATATATTTCTCCGGAACTATCTGCATGTAATAATCTCGAAATGCTTCGACTGTTCAATTTCTGCATCCTCAAATTACCAATCTCTGGCATGACCTTGACCAGAAGACCAGTGTTTACCACGTGATGCGGAAATTAACGTAACTACTCAGCGTTTTTTAATAAACAATAAAGAATGTTTGCGCTATCTTTTTAAAAACATGTGTCCCAAATAATTTCTCATAAACTGTAAGTTCTCTCTCCTATTATATTTGCTTTATTCCATCATTAACATAATTGGTGTATTTTACAATTATTAATTATGTGTATGGTGTGCATTTATGTGTGTCGCGTTAAAATGTGTACACTGATCGCGCTCATCTGCACGTATTTCTCACAGACGCGTTGAGAAATATAGTATCATTATTGTCATTATTCTTAAATAGTATGCACCTCAAACCATTTTGAGTCAAAGTACGTAGATCTTCTAGTAGTAATCCAGTATGTTGTTAAACATTTCTAATGTTTTCTCTTGAGTACATGTATTTTAATATACTGTATCATTTTGGAAATTTACGCAATTGTCATCAATGTGAACGTTTCCAATTATTTGATACTAAGAGGCCGATTGATAAACTGCACAACTGCTCATTGTAGCTTTGCACTCCAATGGGGATAGTTTCGTTGATATATATGTATTCGTCACTCACGAAGTTAAACTGCATATATGAAAAATCGCTTATACAAAATGAAGAAAACATTCTTCTGTTGTATTGTAGAAGTGTTTCATTGAATAACTGTTGAATCTAGCAATTACATGCACAGCATAATTGTTCAGTGAAACATTCAGCACCTTGCATTCAGAAATGTAGCCGGAAAATCAATTTGCACTTGACATGCTAATGTTCATCTGACAGTGGTGTAGTAAAATGTCCTTTCCATACTAAATTGGAACTGGTATACAAATCACATGTCCGCAGACGCTTTTGTTGGACACGTGGAGAGCGGACGCCATATGTGCACAATCGTGTAAACAAGTGACGCATTTCAATGAAACCTATATTGATACCGTGATGAAATTCTAACCTGGATTGTCGATACTAAAATCACAATGAGCAAACTTACCACCTGGCGCAGCTTTACTTGTTTAAGTAAATCTGGACTACGGTTTGGCAGGACGTAGCCGATAGCTTGCAGAACAACTCCAGCCGCTCTGCTTGGTCTGCGCTATCCCGTGCAACCTGCTGTTAGTGAAGACATCCAAACAGGTCAATAATATGTTGTACGCACCTCGGATGGTGAAGTCAAACATATTAGTGGACGTGTGCATATACACTCAATCATGCACAATCACTAGCCTGGTAAGTCATAGAAAGTTGCTGAACTGCACGATCACATTCGCATCGGCCAATATAAAAGCAGGTTGGAGAATAAATCGATAAGATAAACGATGCCAATCGTCGGGACCTGACGTGACCGGCTTGACTGCGATATATGTGGAAGTGTTCGGAAGAACAGAGTTGAACCATTCTCGTGCAAAAGGATGCTGCTTAGGCTGTTGTAAAAGGGACTTTGGAAGAAAGATTGCCCAACACGGCGGTTTAGTTGGTCTAAAAAGAAAGTATTCCATGATTGTTCTGCTTGTTGGGTGGGTCGGCTAGTAAGTGGAGCGACTGAATGGAGAGCATACATACAAGCGTTTAGGTTGATGATGAGGATGTAGCCGGGGACGGCTACTTCGTTGATTGCACGTGAAAGTAAGCAAAACGTAGAACCAACACCGATGATGATCAGTATAGTTAGAGATCATGACCTGCTAGTTACTTATTAGAAACAGCGAAGAGTGCATATTGGCAACCATATCATGAAACAAGCTTTTATTGTGTACACAGAAATCAGGCAAACGATTCTCGCAGCTGATCATTCCGCTCCCAAACATGTTCTGAGGGAAGTTGTCGATCAGTTACAGTTCTCCCGACACTCTATGGATAGCAACAGGACAGTGTCAGTCAAATGAGCAAGACAAAAACACCATTTGCACCACACGCTGGCTCCGGTCCGTAGTCGAGAAATACGCCGATTTATTTGCGAACGATGAAGATCTGTACGGCTCTTGCAACTAGATTATGCATTAAGTATCAACAGCCGAAACATTCCGACATCAGGGACCAAGGTGAATACAGGTTTACTTCGAGGGGAGAATGATATGATAAACACAGAGTATGTTGAACGGCGGCATCATCGGAGAGACCAACATCCCGTGCAACTCACCTGTTCTCCAGATGGAGATTTCCAGCGAGAAATATCGTTTTGAGAACGACAAAGTAACGAACAAGACTTTTTTCTGTGTTCGATCATCAGGCTGATTACAACACAATAAATTTGAAGACAGTAACTGGGGTCAGTTAGTAAAACGGTCAATAGAGGTTAAGGACGACGTGTTTGTTATCAGTTACGCATCCACTGTTCCAACTCGTGGGCTTGAGTGATTGTGGGCCAGAGCATAGGGGTCAGGGTTGCGGAATCGGATACTAATGGCCTCAGCAACGGTCAACATTCGGAATCTCATCACTTTCGATCGATTCCCTGGTACACGGTAAGCAATCTGGAAAGCGTCCTTTTTACTAACAAAATGACTAGTCAATCAAGTGAGCAACAATCGCGCTTGAAACCGTTTTAGTCACACCACTGTTTAACCATGCAGGATGATGTTCACGCACTCTCGCCTTGTAGTACGACCGTGTATGATGCTTGACACAAGTAAACAAATGAGTACACACATTAACTGGTTGTAGAACATGGAAGTTTGTTTATTGACCATTTTTCTAACTCACACCAGTTACTGTCTTCATATTTATTGTGTTATAATTAGCCTGATGATCAAACACAGAAAACAAGTCTTGTTCGCTACTTTGTCGTTCTCATGACTTCACTGGTTATTCTCCAACGAAATATCGTTGCGGACCAATTGCAATTCGGACGGTCATCCTTCGTGTTGCTGGGTCCAACGTGAGTCAAGATGAAAGATAAGATAATGACAATCAAAAGTCAGAACTTGGCAAACGAGCGCGTTTTCGGGTTCCTCTTCAGGCCAAATGCTGTATAAATCCAGTGTCATTTGGAGATGGCGAACGTGGTCACTATGGTACCGTGTCAGTTGCTTCAAGATACCACGGTAGGCCATGTTAACCGCAGTGCCTGAGCAGAAGACGTCTGCATACACATATTAGGGTTTTGCAGTCAGATTCCGATCGCCACGATCATGAATTCTTAACGCACGCTGAGACGATTTCTGGGTTAACCAAGGCATTACATTTGGTTCGTGAGAAATTTTATTCCATTACGTAACTACTACATGGACTCCTCCGAAAACGCAAACAGTTCCAGTGGGCGTTAGCGCGAATGCAGTAAGAACTGGACGAGTGAAAGTTGGCGCTGGCAATCCCAAACGGAGGAGAAATCGAGTATGCCGGAAAAGTTCTGACCCTACCGAAGTCATTTTATTCAGCAACGAGAAAACATCTATGGCAACTTCCAGGGTGCGGGACGAGTAGAGGCAGTATTTTTTAAGTCGACAGTTACAGATGGAAATGGACCACGACCCTCTAGAATGTATCCGCAATATAAGAGACATACGAGACAAATTATCCGGATGGGAATTGCGTTTGCAGCAATAGGGTTTCGCGATCAACCATGATGAACATCATTAACATTTTACCGCATTCGTGACATTTAGGTATCATTTTCGGCCTCGTATCCAGTAGAAACACTAAAATCGAATTCTGCTGCTGTTCGGGCTCGTCATTAATATCTCCTAGCCATGATCGGGTGTCGAACTTCTATCAAGTTTTTGTGAGGTAATCCCGCTGAGCGTCGCGTCACTGACGTGATTTTACGTACGACCGAATAATCATACTGAACTATCAGCCAAATTTGAGGACTATGAGGCAGTGGCCAATGCGATTGCCTCAGAAAAGCGCGGCCGGAGTTCTAATCCCGACCGTGACGAGGACATAAATCAGTGACGAGCTCCAGAAGAGAAAAGTTCGATTCCAGTGCTACCTCTCAATGGGGCTGGTTGGAAATTTTATCTGAATGCGAAGCCTGTGTAAATATATGAGTGATATTCAACGTATAATCAATTGATCCATCAAGTTTTCTTCACTGATCGATCATGTGCCTAGTTCTAATAGTTGTGTCACTGAGTTTTTTTAGCGCACATTGACGACGAATTTCCCGTAGTCACTTCAGGGGTCAACAGCATGCAGCAACAAAAATTCATACGCATCCGAACGGCACAATATCACCAACAGAGAAATGGGTTAACTGAACGTAACAGCCGAACAATCAAGGGTTGGTTATCAGCCAAGGTAGGCGACTTGAGATCGACATTACCGGTCACCCGTGCATCTGTCCAGGGAAACATGCAGAACTCTCTGTTCCAGTTGATGTATGATTGAACATGTCGACTCCCAGTGAATCAACGCAGTAGATTACAGCCATAGGTAATTGGTCTCAGAACGGGGAAGAGACAAACGTAATATGGAGGTATCACAGGTATATACAGAAGAGCACTCGGCATTTCAAAGATTCGGCGAGGCTAAAACGTTCAATCAAAGAAGGAGGGTGAGATACTTCGATCGTCGGAACAAAAGCTCCGGCTTGCTGGGTTCTAGAAAACATCTACATAGTTGGGAGGGTCCGTATCCAGGGATTTCCAAACGGGGTCCAGTATTCACGATCAAAAGGAATGGCGATACGAAACTAGTGCATGGCAGTGAGTCAACCAGTTGGGACGATATACCGTTGCAGTGGACCATAAGAAGATCACTAAATCGGGAGATAGCATTGTTTCCGGCGGAAAGAATTCATTAGCAAGTGCAAGAGAGGAAAGGAACTGAAGGAGTAGGGTAAGTGTTTTATAACCAGCACCTTGGTTTGTGCGCAGTATGGTGTATACACTTAGGAATCGAGAGTAGGTCTCAATGGCAAGTAGATGGGGGACCAGAAGCGACTGTTATGATCCTGGGCGTGCAATATATTGGACATATCATTAAGACCAATAACGATGCACTACTACTCCGTTCTTGTAGACACACACCAGTCATGTAAATCATTGTACGCGCTCATTGTCCTATGTTAGAAATCAGTTGTAAGAGATTTCGTGCAACGAAACATTTCACGGCCAAGCGTCTTTTGCTGTCGGAGTATTACTAGTATAATGATAATGAACGATCCACTACACTACTCGCGTTACCACTCAGTAGTCAGGCAGACACACGTATTTGGATACTGAGGGGGCCGGGGAACAGTACAAGGAATATTGGAGTACACTCTGACATGAAATGCTGTTTTCTGTACATGAGCTGAGCAATAACAAACCTGGAGTCCCTAGATCAGTGTTGTGTTCAAATGCGTGTTTTTGTTTGTTGTGCTGTTGAACCGTATATTCGGTGTTTAGATTTTCCGAATGAACTATCTATGCCTCATCCATATTCATGGCTCATATAAATTGATGCCGTGATGGAGATCTGAGAATGGAGATCTTGTGATCGCAGCCGTTTGATAATTGGGTCGCGTGCAGTTTCCTGGAATACTTCGAGGATGTGCCTGGATTGGTCGAACTCACGACCGACCAGCAGAACTTGGGAGCCTTACGGATGTTCCTCAAAGTCACGTTGAAGCGGGTGCTAGATGCGGCACAATGGTGCTCTGCGGAGTTGGATTGAGCAGTCATGATGGAGGCGCTTGTGGACGGGTTCGGCAACCCCGCGACGGTTCATGAGTGTCCGGGTTGTCTGCAGAGGCGACGCGGTCGTTTACGTCACGACGTCAACTTGAACAAACGAATGTATCGGAAGATTCTCGTACAATCCACCAGTAAGAAGTGCTCAACAAATAAGTTTGAACAAATTTTGCTCCCGAACTGTACAACTGAAAGTTAGAATTTTTAATATATTCGGTTACATGGAAACTGATTTGAAAAATGTTGATATCGGTTGGATTCTAACCTACGAATAGATACCCATGCACCAGGTTTACTGGAGAATCGAGCGTCGCGCTCAGAATCCTCACACTTGGACTTGGTCATCTGCTCCGGCAAAATTGTTGGATAACGATTAGCTTTTTAAGGAGACAAACGACACATATTGAGCCATAAGCAGCTAACTTTAACTTAAAAAATTCCTCGGAGATAACAAAGATGCAGTGATCACTGGAGAGCAGCCAATGCAACATTGCGTACGCTAATTCTGCAGAAGACTATTGCAGCGGGATTTCGTAACTCCGCTTCGACGTTTAGATATTTCGGTTGGGCATAGTTTTTGCCTAAGTGCGCTGGAACCCATAGTGAAATGCGCCTACATCAAACAAACCGCCAGTTCCGCCATCAAGCAGTGTAAATGGGAACCCCACAAACTTGGTGAGCTCATGAATCCTAAAGTTTTTGTGAGATTGCAGCAAGAACCACAGGCTAACCAGTTCAAAATGCTACTTGTACAAACACGAAACCAAATCTACGGGAAATCTCAAATGCGAAATGTGTATTGTCTTAATAGAAGTATAGTCGCTGACTAGGTTTAAAAGAAACCAGGCGCGGGACCCGATAATTTCGACCGTTGTCATAATTATCATTTGACAAATGTGGAGTTACACGCAAATATTTACTGAACGTCTTCGGCGGGAGCACATTACAGCCATAGGATGATCATGCAAATAGTAACTCCGAGCACCAGGCCAGGCGAGAATGGTATTGGCTCATCGCTACGACAAAGGGAATGATAAGTTGAAGTGACATTTGGCCTAAAAAATTGGTGATATATTGAAATATTTCTATCTATATTCCTCCTTGTCAGTCATGCGGATTGCGATGCGTTTGGTGTAGAGCCCATGTTCGTTGCAATACAACTGGTTCATCGTTCCCCGTGGAAGCAACATCTTAAAATTGTTCACAAAATACTTCGGCAGATTGCAACGATGTTTCATTCAGTAGTGATAGCTTTCGTTGTCGAACAGGGACATTGATGTGTGCAACTTATCAGCTCCTCAGCCAAGTTTGTAGCTCATCACAGAAATTACGGTTCGCAGTGTCAGTTAGAGGTTACGGGATAAATACAGAAATACTCCGATTTTTTTCTCAACTAGGTATAAAATTTCATCTCTTTTGCTGTTTCCAACCTGACGGATTGGACATGTTCAAGCAGCTTATGTTTCAAGTAGGTGTGTGGATGTTAAATAGGAGAAAATGGATACACCCAATTTTTATTAAAGTGTATGTGAACTTGCTAATAACAGTGGGACAATGAGGTGTTTTCTGTTCTTCCCTCCTATCCTCGAGCTTAACAAACTAGATTTAAAAACATTCCAAATGATTTTCAAAAACCTGTGACATTGAATGAATCGTTCGATTTTCCAACGTGTAGACATCCATCATAACAACCACGTTGCCCGCGATGTTTGTAGTAATAGCTTGGAATAGAGATTAATAATCAAAAGTGTACTCATTTCAAACTTAACCTGCAATTCAGTTGCATTGTAACATAATCCGCATTGTGTACAACGTGATTATTTATGCAGTTAAACTACAATAACACTGAACGCCGTTAAGACTAGCAATCATCATGTAGTTACAATAAACTATTGATTTGTTCAGCCTCAAATGAACTCCACCAATCTGAGCACACAAGGTCAGATGAACTGTTAAGTAGGTCACCATGACTCAGCACGCTTTGTACGACCCTTATGAGGCTGTAAACAACTGGATAATAGTTAATGCTACACCAGAATACAATCATCATCCATTAGAGAGAAAGGTACAATGAATTTGAACTAACATGTCTGTCGGTCAAGGCGTTTCTTCTGTATTGGCAACTTACTTGGTTATAGCTGACTTGAGAATGAAGATAAAAGCCTGTCCAAAGTTCACCATCACAAGCGAGGAGGCCTTGAAACTTAATATGTTTTGCGTGTAACATATAACTATATATTATGAGTTGCATTGCTTTGCATATTCCCCATTTTCCTTGTACTCCTGAGATTCAGTTTGGTTGTGACGGTTGGTGTGCCTTAACATATTTAACAGTATACTTGGCATTCACAAGGTTGGTCAACGACATGATAATTGACTGCTGATTGTATGGAAGCAGTTAGTTATTACGATGATCCTAGCAATTTCCTAGTCATCCACTGTGTCAGATCCTGGGTAACGACTGACACAAGGGGACTATGATCTTTCGGTTGAGAAGTTCAGATGCAATTAGAATTGAATTTCGGTTATAGCGACTTCCGTTGGACGGAGATGATCGACCCGAACCGAAATTATCACCATGAGTGCTTGAGAATGGGGTTTGCATTAACAGAAGGATTAACAGAAGGAGATCGTAATTACTGTAGTTATACGCGAACGGCGGAAGCAAACGAGCAACACACTAAACTGCTGTGGGCGAACGGATACCGTAAATGACTTAACATACTGTTATACAAATAATTTGACAATATCACTCTTGAAAAAACAGTTAGAAGACGAACACTGGTAGATGCCAGCATTTTGTATTTGCTCGTCAGTAGAAAAAAATGATGAGGTCCCGAAGAAACTAGTATGTATTGGGCTACCGTTCAAAACGGATATCTCGACGATGTGTACAACCCAACAAATTGTCTCTTCGCTCAAACGTACTTACAACGCAGCCGAATTGAGGGTTCTTAATGAGACTCGTAAGTTACCTGTGCCTACAATCAAAGAAGATCAACCAATTGGCGCCAAATCACACTGTGTGTACCAATTCTCATGTAACTGCGGAGAAAGTTGCATTGGCAGAGCCGCTAGATCACTGGTCTAAAGGATGGAGGAACATGTACCTAAGCGGGTACACAAACAGGTCTCAAAACCGGACACTGTAGTCACAGAGAATCGTAGGCCTCCAGCTTCGTTGATCGGACGACACATCCTGTCAACTGGCCACAACGTGGACCTGACCTCAGCCTTCACCATCATAGTGCGCCACCACAACCCACGGTTCCTAAAATTTGCTGAAGCCGTCGCGATAAACCGGTTCAAACCTGTGTTGTGTGTACAAAAACAATTATTTGTGAATCTGAGGTTGCCATGGTCCTATGTCGTAGTGACTGTCATCCAGATCACACGATTGGACGTTTTTGTTACTGTTGGTTTCTTTGTTCATACCACCCGAAGTACTGTAGACGTTAAATTGAAATGTTCCCGTGTTACTGATTATTTGGTACTGACGAGCCATTACGAAATGCTAGCATCAACTGTGTTCATCTTCTTACTTTTGTTCAAAATATCACTCTTATTGTCATGTTGATTCTTTGGAGCATTCGATCGATTGCTTATAAGACTTAGGGTGACATTTTCTGGCGATTTCAGATGTGGAATTTTCAAGCTCCTAGTGAGCCACCGTACCTCACGTGGTCTATTGCTTGTCCGTTTCGGCGTATGTTATTTGGGGCTCGTTCGAACCAATCTGAAGCCCTGATTGTTCACATTTCTCTCTCATATGAATCGTCAACTCTGCCATTGTGCTGATCAACAATAGAACTTCTATGTCGAACACTGGTGTTGGTGGATTGCCGCTTTAACTGTTAGGAAAATGCTGCCAGGATGGTCGATCCCCTGAATCATTTGGTCGCTTCAACCAACCTTTAGTGGATTCAAAGCAGTCTCGCAAGTTAATCTTGGAGACATTTGTATAACGCGTTTAACGCTTTTTTGCGTGTTCATGGGAACTAGTGCAATTGTGATGCTCTTGTCACCTCCATTAAATCGTCAACGACGGTTTGATTTTTTTATTTGTCAGAGATACATCGTTCGAATAGCTCGAGAATGAATAACATATCGTTATGTGCTCTGAAACGTCTAGCCGGTCCATGTCACATGGTTCTCGTATTGCCATAATTATGATACAACTTTATAAGAATTTCAATTTAATTTGTACAAACAACTGTACCAACAAATAGACTAACTAACTGTTTTGGTCATTCCAACTGAATATGAATAAATGAAATCCAACGGTTCGCCAAAGCGTTCCCTGTAGGCCTTCCTGATAATTTCATCTAGCTTAAACATTCAATACCACATATATTGGTACAAATTACTTCCCGAATAGTCTAATGTAAAAGTGATACAACATCAACACTTTCAGGTATTACTTACCATTTCTAGCATGTCTTATCCGTAATGCTATATCTGATCAGGAGTAAGCTTGTGGCGATAATTTTGATCGAATCCTAGTTCGAAAGTGGCTACATCCCTGCAATGAATTTTTACGGGTACTTAATTGCAGTGGGCGGCAAAATGTCACATAAACTAACGAGGCCTTCGATGATTATATAGACAAGAGTATTCCGAAATATTTCTTGAAAATCATCTCAACGTTTACTAACATCGACAGACCTCATTGAAAGGTGCATATAACATAAATAATCTGTATCTGTTTTTTGACACAGCTACGAACGAGAGAGGTACAAAAACGAGATTCAACAGGGCAAAATGAAAATCTATTCAGAGATGTGTTATCGATAGTTTTATGCTTGCGAAATGTGAACCCAAAACATGCACACTATATATAATGGAAGAATGGATACATTCGTTCAATGTGTGCACCTACAATCACAGAAAGTCATATGTTATCATCTGGGAGCCAAACCTGTGGGTTGCAACGGATACATTTTGTACAAAATACTGACTGACTTTGAATTGCCACATAATATTTGAAGGTGGCTAAGTTCCGTTAATTTCGCCTCAGTGAAAATCCTTATATCGGGTTACGGTATTCAACTGATGTGTTGTTCGCAAGAGATTAAACACAACTCAACTGCATGAAGGCCACTGCAAATGCAGCTGAGCTGGTACACAATGTGTGAACCAGAATGTGCAAACAATCCTCGTTCGGTCATACACATAAAGTTCACATCGATAATTATGTTACTCAAATACTGTTATGTGATTTCACATCTTTAGAGGAACGATTAGGCTAATGTATGTGAAATAAGGTTTGAATACGCAACAAGTCGAAATTGTAGTTGTTTGAGACGAATAGGAGATTTTAAATAACTACATACACACTCAGCATGAAGTTTGTTTGAGCAAAGTATACTCTGGTTTGATTCGGTACATTTACATTTAAATGAATATTAGTGAGATATTTATGAGACAAATGAACGGTTATCAGTTGAAACGATAGTTGGTGGTAATTTTATAATAGCTGTACTAAGCTCCTGTCTTTAACGAAGTCAATCTTTGAAAGAGCACTTTGGAAAAATGCGATTATCATCATTTGTCTAGTTAAATCATTTGATCTTAAAATAGTTCAGTAGCTGTTTTGGTAACTACGGACAGAAGTTTACTGCTTCCAGAAATTTGCCTAATTTTGTTGAGAACACTCTAAGATCTTGATATCAATTAAGTTGAGCTCGTGAACTCTTCTGCTATGTATTGCAGACAGAGTGTGATAGCGTCCACGTTGAGGTCGGATGAAAATGAAATCCCGTCCTACCATTTCCTAAGCCGCTGTCGATTTGATGTTAGTATCGCCAATCAATCGACGAAACAATTTCCAGACATTTGTATCAGTGGTTATAACTTCACTGCTGTATTCGCCGAAGATGTGAAGCAGAAAGTTTTTCGGTCGCATTTGCCAGGAAATAATTTAATGTGAGAATCTATGCAACAAAGCATAGTGATGTGTCGTTATTCGTGTGACACTACAAGGCTGAAGTTAAAAATAGGGAAGTGTGATGTGGTACTTAAAGTAAATGTTAGGGCGCCCCATCCTGTGACCATTCCAGGGCGCCTCCGCCATGAGAAAGAAGAGAAAAACCACTCGACTCAGTTCTAACTAGCGGAACTGTTCAAATCGGTTGAGACTTTTCATACCGCTATGCACATGTGCGATCCTAACCCTTTCTCATGATGTGGTGGGAATATGTGATCATGACGTGCCCTATAAATACCGTATACTTGTCGCCTTAGCCGCACCCCGTTTTGTAGCGAAACAAAGCTTCTTATTTTGAACGCGACTTCATGCAGCACAATGCAACATAAATAGTGCTTTGATTGCTTGATTTTAATCGTGCAATGCAAGCAATAACATCTTACTGTCCAATAAGTTCCTTTAGAAGTGGGCTAGTCGAAAGGCTTGTCTGAATGCAAAGACTGCGATTTTATGATAATCTAAATCTCCGAAACTTCTCTAATGATATTACTGAAAAGCTTGAAAATTGGAAATATGATCCCAGCAGCATTGTATATAAGAATATGGCCGTGTGGTCTGAAAATCAGCGCTTAAGAGCTAACACTATGACATTTGCTAATATATTGTTCCCGGATTTATAGTAGCATGTGAAACAAAACTTTCCACGAGACGTTGACGTTTAAATAATTTGACCTACAATACTTTGGTGATCACATTTAACTACCCAATAACTTGAATACCGCTCAGCTAATTTCGTAGTATGCAAGACTGACAATGCTGATTCACATTTAGGACATGTGGAGCACACGCATACACCGCACAATCTGGCAATACATATTCCAAATCACTGAACTTTTCCCGTGATTTAAGTCGTATGTTTCCTTTCGTTACTCTGTCGTTGAACAACGCGCGTAAATGTCTCGAGCTAGTCCGATGGCGACAGTGTGTATGACAAGTGGTGACGAAATTTACCACAAAGAATCTGCTCCATTCATTTGAGGCTGATCACCATCATTTTCCTTGTAATTTTGTAACCCATACGCACTCAGATAATCGTTCTCTACTTGTAAACTGTACAAACATGTCGATTGGCGAAACGATCGTAATTCGACCAAGTCACTTGGAATGTGTGTTCATAGGGATTTCGTTCGAACCCTGGCCCCTCATTTGCTAGGTGGGGCATTCGAATCGATGAATCAGTTGGCACCCTCTTACTTATCGTCTCCCGTTAGCGTTGGTGGCTGAGTACCTGTTGCGTTTGTGGTTCTATCAGCAGTGATTTTTTGTTAACTCCTTATTTAAACAGCTTGCTCTTTGCATATTAGTTTTTCACTAACATTTCAATTGTCACTTTAATTTTTGCAATTGTACTATTTAAAGTAAGGGATTTATCAAGAACAGTCTTTTCATCCGGTTTTTGATTCAATGAGAATATGAACATTGTAGATTACCTCAAAATAGCTTACGAAGCTTATATACATGCTTATTTATTGATGGTTTGTCATGAGTGAACACTATTGATTACATGTGAACAAAAATGTTGACTAAACTTGGATATTAATATCGTTGCTTCTACGATTGTTCCTTGGGTAAAACCAAAAAAAAATGGATCAGCAACAACTTACTAGTGCATGTACTTCATCTCATAATGTTTTAGAAACCACTTGGCGAGTTGTTGCAAAAGATGGTGTTGATAGGCTCCGTATTGATTACTAGGGGTCGAACAAAATGAAAGGAGCACACAGAAAAGACGCTGTGCTCATTTTATGTTTCATACAATATATATTTTAAGTACTGTTGACGACCTCATGATATCTGTTGTGAACTGATACCTACTATGACGCATGTAGTACTGTTAGAGTTGAGGTACAGTTCCAGAGAGGCTCATGCATATTACCTTGTCAATTGATCTACTGATTCCTGTTACAGTAATTTCAAATAATCCAACAGGTTTATGAAGCCCGTGCTTGTATTTATAGAGGACATGAACGAAATCCTCAATGACATAAATATTGAATGCTTTGACAATCAGCTTTTTCTAAAAAACCGCTGCATCCGGCTTTTTTCACCAAACTTTTGGAAATTTGTTAAACCAAACTTGTTCCTTTTCATATTGTCACAAGTTCGTTTCGTACTTAAACATGTCCCACATGGAAAAGGTCGGGGTTCATTGTATAACACAGTCCAAGGGATCACTAACACACCCTTCGCAAAGAAATACGCAATCAACTTTTAAAGTATTGACAATCTGGGGTTCTCTTTTGAAAGATGACCTACGAAAACTAAAAACAACAGCTTTTTGTAGAGAGTTTTTAAACGGAAACATAATTGGTACTTGACGCCAGTTAGCACGTACACTAATATGTCTTGAAAACGTGGGATGTCCAGATTTTCAGTCTTATTGCGCACGTCAGATTGTTATTTACTTCAAATAAACTTTGGACAGTGGGGCGAAATCCACTATCCAGTCACGATGCCCACTGCTGGATTTGAAGCCTGCATAAATGAATTATAAAACATTGACTGGTATCGACATACTTACATCATATTCCACCAACCATCATTCCACAGAATATTGTTAGAGCGGAATCTTCCAGACAAATGTAATTCACTTTTCTGTCATTTTTCTTTAAACGGACACTTTAAAACTCGGCTTCTCGACGGAAAGTAACCAGCAAAGCCTCAGTCAAAATCGCTGCCAACCATTCAACTCAGTCTTATCTGTCAAGACTGATAAATGTATGGTGATCCTGCATTCTGCGAATCTGTCCTTTTTACCCGACGTTTGTGCTCATACTAGTACACCCCTTGTCACAGGTGAAGCTACATTCTACGTATATAACAGTATGATATTATGGCTCAGAGTGGCTCGCCAATTTCAACTTAAAAATGAAAATCGATTTGGTCAGTCACCATGGTTTGTTCAACTTTTTCGGTATTAGCAAATGGTCTGATCGGGCAGGCATTCAAATATATTCAGCCGTACACCCAGTAGATATTTAAGTGGAGAGCATGTCTGTATGGTATGCCTTAATTCCACACAGTGTAGCGGATACCGTGAAGGAAAATAATTAGTGCAGGTGCCTAATTATCATTGATCGGACTGTAACTTCATCATAAACCTCAATTTTCTCCTACACGTGACGTCTATCTTAATCAGTTACTCGTTTCCGAAGTCACACAACTACCGCAGTTCACTTTCTAATTTTCCATTGCTAACGCTGTTGATGTTGATTTCAACAAACGCGTACCTTTTGCGTGCATACTGAACAGTACTCGATTGACTAATGATACACCTGGATGGCGTTCACAAACGGTTCATTGGAAATGCACCAGCACTTCCATATAATGGACCATCGAAGTAATAGTATCCAATCATTGGATGACTGTTCTTATCGGTTGGAGAGTTCATGTCATATTTTATATCTGGTGTTTTCAGTAGTATGAATACTTGTATGAAATAAGACACTGGAAATACATGAGCGAGAGAGTATTTCTTGAACCCGACTGATAATACTTGTATGTGTTTTGTCTACTTTCAAAAGCCACATCAACGTCTACAGATAAACTGGTTAATAAATGGTTTATCAGTGACATATGGTTCAGTATTGGATTGGGTGAATTCTGAACAAATAACCGAGTGTGCTTTTGTTGCATTGGTTTACAGTGACTTTAATTTGTTTGTACTACCACTGAACTATTCAGAAAAATAACACACTACCAACCCAAAAGAGACTAATCCATCGGTATACATCTTATCCAATGAGGGTCTTATCTGTGTGCTGGAGTGTACTGTTTCAGTTCACACGTTCATCGGTTTCAGATTGGATAATTTCAGAAGACAAGGTCGTTGTAGCACTGTACAGATTGATATAAATTCCAGAGACGCCCATTATCCAAAAAACCCTTCTGTTAACGAACACCCTGTAACGGGATGTTGTCAATATCAGTTATACTATGCCTGTCTGTTTCGCTGAACGCCGTTTTGGCCTTCGATAAAGCCAGTAAGTGTAGCATTTGTAAACTATTGATGAAAAGCATAATGATATTTTGAACTGTCAACGGTGTTCTGGTATAGAAATAGTAGGCCGTATATTGATGCTATGTACAATTGTTTGACATTGTTAGCTAAGTGCTTATACGGAATGCTTTGAGACTGATGAATGCATTATTGTATTATGTCTTTTGATTTTGAAATGAGATGAACCTTATGAGATGAGCTCAACAATTAGACCGTTAGGTTCATTAATTCTGGAATCGCTGCCGGGTTAAAAGTGTATTTATTGCTTATTAAGTGTTCATGCTGTTATTTGTATGCCGGTAACTGGCTTCAGAATGATTTATGGAAAGGGTTCGTCTTTTTGACTCAAGTATAGGCCGTATTCATGTTGCAAGGACGGTTTGACAGGCGAGTTCAATTTTTGACTTTCCTGTCGGCAAAATGAATTAGATTAAGAGAGCATTTGAATTATACATTGGGAGTCAGACGCGGTTATTTAGAGTGCACCCAAAAACTTCACTCATTACTCTAACCAATCTACTCTGCTCTCACTGAAGCCGTTAAAATAGAACGCTCGAGTCTGATGAGTTATAGTTAAACTACGGCCTGTCAGTCAATTATATGAGGATAGTATGGATAGATTTGCGAAAGACCAGAATGGTTCGGCAATCTCAGTGCTTGTACAAGCGCAATGAGGATGCTTCAGTTTGCGATATTCTGCATCACGATTATCCCAGAATATTCTCATTCCGTTTGTCCCAATGTTTCTAAATTAGAGAACATCTCATACCCTAGGGCATCTGACCGATCCTGCTCAATCGTCCCTATTAATCATGCATTTATGGTACGCTGAACTGTCTGTAAGTCTCACATGAACAGTCAGGCAAGTTTAGAATTGACTTCAATCAGCCCAACAACAACACGAAAGCAAATAGTTTGCCTTTCGTTTTGTTCATAACATGTCGATTTTTCTTAATTTGCCGTTATTACCTGCTGCTTGCCTTAACGAGGATGTAGAAAAGTTGTACACTTCTGCAACGATAACGATCAAGAGGACATTTCAATTTGTTTATCCAAATTTGACAAATTTTAGGATTGCAAAATTCAATCTTCGTCATACTGGATGAGGCTCTATCGATCTGTCCGCTGAACGACGTTATCGGTTTACAAAGACGTACCTATGCTTTTATTCTGCTCAGTATATTACAGTGAATGTTTAGTTGCGTGTAAGAAGACTAACTTCATGGTTGTTAGCTAGGACGGTCACGGTAGTCCATTTGATTACGTCTGTTGTGATACCACTTGCAATTGAGTTATTTTGTTTCTTTTCATTAAGAGATGACTCAAATCTAAACCTCATTTATCAAACAACATGTGTTGTTGAAGAGGCTAAACAGGAATGAATATAACTGGCTGATACTTTAAGTTCGAAATGTGATAATCATCAACACTGATGAGCACTGAATTATCCTAAACTTGTTTCTAACTATGCCATTTCAGTGCCAATGTAATTATGACAATATGTTTCTCTAATGAATCAGGTGAAGACAACAAAATATTGCAAATCGTATGATATTCTGCGTAACGAGATTCCGCACATAGTGATCGTGAATGGAAATCAATGTTAACACTGAGATAGTTTCCAAAGGTTACATTCGTTGATTCATCGACTTCACAGAAAGAAAAAACTTGGTTATGAAGGTGTACGAAAGTTTATCCGATTGTTCAACCTTAATTATATATCTGTTTGTGACCGATATTTGCAAAATGACAAACCCTAAAAAACTGCTTGATTTACATTTCCCTATATATTAAATTCAAGGGTGAATCAACCTGTTTGTGCACAACCAGTAATCTGTTTTCAAGTTGATTTTTTCTGAAAAGTTTATTTTGATTTTCAACTTCGTTCGTTTAGTTATAATCCGTTATTGACAAATTTTCCCTCTGTGTGATTTGTCTACATCAAAAAGGATATAAAAGTAAGTCGGTTATCTAAGGCCTCTTATAGAAAATAACAACTATTATTTAACTACTGGCAGCTAATCAATGAAACATACGCAAAGCTATTTTCAAAAGTAGTGCTGAGGTTATTTAATTGTCAATTTCAGTAGGGTGCCAATTTGAATAAATCAAAAGGAATAACAAACCCTTGTTCAACTAAATGTAACATCGGTAAACTTAGAAGACAAAACTTGGTTACACACCAAAATCTTTATATTTTCGAAGTATAAAATTCTCTTCCTAAAGCCAACTTTAGCAAAATTATCTTCGGATGGCAGTCAGCACGTTGCTTCTAAACAGACAATTGAATTTATTGTATCATGCATTCAGGTCATGGAAGCCGATATGTGTTAGTAAACTCTGTTTTGTCTGCTGGTCACGTTCAATCAAACCTGCCGCAGTCGTTATTCGCTCCTCTGACTTGTTGGCACTTGTCGACGTTTGGTCTGAGCTTACAGATCGGTTTTGATTCCTAGATAAGTTTACCTCAGATAAATACTACTGGATTCTTATCATATTACACACAAGTGCTGTTTTGAAGATAACGTTTGGGTTCGTACGTAAGCTCTACTTTCACGGGATGTGACGGTAGAAGACGAAGTTGATCATAAACCACTCAATACTTTTGGTCAATAATATCAGTGCACATTATTCTTGTGTTTCATCTCTTGGAAAGAGTTTAAAGTGATATAGTTCGCGAACAAAGTAACGTCCATGTTCGAACCAACCTCCTTATCAAGAGTAGTGAATCGTTCATTGCGAAATGTCGATGAAAACCGTTTTATGGTTGTTGTATATTTGATGTCTTATCGTTATGTGTGTATTTGTGCGGTACCAATAATGGTAGAGTAGTAACGATTGTTATCACACCTCAAATATATTCTTCTGATATACATAAATTATTTGGGTTCCAATAGTGTGGCTAAAGATGTTGAGGAAATATGTATACCGTTAATAACTGGATATATCCACATCACTCGTGTGCAAACAACATAGCGTGAGTAATAAGTAACTGTTAGTGTCACAAGAATGAGATGGATGGTATACTTTTCTGCTTTCTAACTTGCAATGTTTTGATTGAACGCGACATTTCAAAAAGAAACTTGCATGCTCAAGGTGTCAGAAAACTGCATGTTGTTGGGATTGAACTGCTTCCATCAACTAAGTTTCCAGTCATTGTTTTGATACATATCACGTCAGTCTCAAAAAGCTTCTTTTAAAACAGTTAGGCTTTCGTGCACACACTATTTGAGAGAAAGAATCTCCATGTGTGGACTACGTCGTTTCTCTTAGTTGCTACTTGTTGCAGCCTGGAATGGTGAAAATGGCTGGATAAGAAAGTCTAGTAGCAGTGGTTACAAACACATTTAGCCACGTTACTTATATGTATGTTAACTGTGAACATCATTGTTCCAGGAACGTCAGTGCAGAAAACATTAGTTTACCATTTTGAATCATGACAGCAAAAGAAACAGTGATTGATGAGGAATGTTTATTCCATGTCATGTAAAACATAGCAAACGTCCTTCCGAGTGTATTGCTGAATAATCGGTTCTTCCAGATAATTTCCTGTTCCTGTATTCAGTCGCCGTAATTCATAATAAAACTTCCCTGTACAGTGGTGTATCTGTTTGGCAAAAATATTGCATATATCTGTGATAGGTTTCGTTTATCTGTTATCAGTTACCATCTACTGCAAAAGATGCGTTGTCTGCCAAGTAATCCACTGCTGAGTACTTCCGCGCAAGGGATGTGAAATAAACAGTTCAAAAGAATTGTATTGTTTTGCTCATGTTCACTGACGATCCGCCTCGTCTGTAGTTCTGTTTCTATGTAACTGACAGCCGCGTTGTTGGTCATCATCGGACAGAACAATACTTTCGATTTGATGATGTTTATTATCCACGCAGTTCTATAAAGGATGTCAACGAAACATTTACCGGTTGATCGGTCTTGAAAGTTGCTTAAGGGAAAAGTTGTTCTCTTTCTCTAATCAACAATGGAAATCAAAATTGAACACAATAAATTTATGCTCATGATTTTATTACCCAAAGTTCTTTTATTATCAAAGATTTCAATTCGGACAACAACTTCTGCCGTACAAGTATTGGTAGGAGTTTACTAGGCGGTTGCTGGAAACGATTCGGTTACCTAAACGTGACAAAAAAGCAACTGCGGCTTAGCCTGTGCACACGACGACTCAGCTGTAAAGTCAGTTAACAGGCTTACTTCATGGAAGCCTGGTGGGAGTTCAAGACCCAGTCGTGAGAGGGACATGTATTATTGACCGGCTCTAACAGGAACGAAACATAGGCATAGTGCTTGGTTTTAAGAGCGACTGACCAAAAAGCTAGGGAAATGTGACAGGTGTTCTCAACTGTGAATGGGGTGCAATTTATTAAATAGAAAAATTTCACACTCTTCAACAGTAGTATGTATGGTTGGAAAAGTACATGTTACGTATGTAACTGGTTAAGTTGACAACGCACGGTATGTCCAGGCCCATAACGTTATTGTGCTCCTCGCTAAGGCGACTGCCATGTGGCCAATGTGGACTTGTTGAATATAGTATTGACTGGACTTGGCTGTTTTGTGTCCTGTTACACAGCCTTCACATAAGTTGTTTGTCTGACAATCAAAATACTCTACAGCCCATGTCGTTATAACAATTCCTTACTATACACAAGAACTGTGACAATCTTATTGCACTCACTTTCATTTAGCGTAGTAGTAGTGATAGCTTTTTTGTGTCACCGTTTGTTCTTCTCTTGAACTAAGCTGTGTATATTGCTCTTCAAAATAAACGATATAATACAAGCTTGATTTCAGCAACACCGTTCACTGATTAAAGATGGGTGAGATCATGTGTTGTTCACGAAGAATGAACTACAAGCCAATTACTCTCCAGTTCAAAAAATTCTGGTGTTATCTCGATTAAAACTGAATTGCATCTAGCAAAACATTGTGACAGTGAATTAACTCAACTAAACGTGGAAACATCTTGTCGCGCTTTGAAACACATCAGTGCGCCAAAAAAACATTTCGCCCGGTATTAACTAGCATTTTTTCCGAATGACATCGGTATACTGGTTGTGCGAACAAGTGAATAAATTGATTATCTCTACGTAACACCGTTGTGGCTATTTTTCGTACATATTCGGACTAAAGCTGGTTCGCTTTGCTCATTTGTTTTGTAGAAGCATACAGTAAGTTTGAATTTTGGCATACACTTTGGTTTGAACAGGCATTCATTATATCATCATGAAATCATAGAAATTGATGGAACAATGTACAATTACCCTTCAATATCAAACAGTGCTTCGACGGTTTTATGTTATAAAATTAACAAGATATTCTTCATTGGCTGATGGCTGTCTATACTGGTTCGATAAAACGTTCATAGTCATGCTGTGTTTTCGCTTTTCCAACAAAACAGTTTCACTTAGAGGTAAAGTTTACTTACTGGACGGATTTCACTTCATTGGGTGTATTGCTCACAATAGCTGTACTAGGATGACACACATGTGATTTCTCAAATGTTCGCTATCAAATTTTAACTTAGGAAGTGACAAAACCAATTTTCTAACAGACACATTTTGCAGAAAGAACACTCAAATTGCGATTTACTTCAAGAACGTTTCAAACTACTAGTTGTGAAGGTTTATTTTTCATATAGATTTAGAAACTGTCGGTGAGTTATTATCGAATTTTCGTCGCAAGCGTTGATATTCACGTGAGAAGTAGTTTGAATTTTTTTGTCTTTCAAAATAAGACCAAATTTATAGTACTCGCTCAGCAGCTGTGTAAGCAGGACTTCCGAGTCGAGTAGAATGCAGTATTATTGAAGGTGTTGGTAACTCCGTATGGGTAGTTGAAACTAAAAATTATGCTTGGCTAACAAATGGACACCTGAATACCAAAATACATACAACATTATTTTCGAGAACGGCTGAAGCGTATTCTGGAAATCTGTGAACTCTGAGGGGAACTATATTTTGAAATTGCGTTAATTATTTGGCACTAAGCTAAAAGCAAGGTCAAAACTGGTAAAAATGTTAAAATCGGAAAGACTAGCATGTGTTACTGTTATTAACGAAAAAGCGCAATATAACGTGAAATACCACTGTGTGGGTTTCAGTCAGATATCAACAGTGTTTATGGCTCGCCGGTGAATTCGATTTGAAAGTAATTATCAGTGCTACGATGGACTCCTACCTTATTGGTGTTCGACCATTATAGTGCATATAATGCAGCAGATGTCACTCTTTATCGTATTGTAGGAGCTGGCACCATAATGAATCCTTCCATCGCAAGAGGCTGCTGGACCCCTTCTCAAGAACGCCCGATGTTCTATCGATGTATAAGATTTTGCTAGTAAAATCAAGTGTTTTGGGTAAAACGTCGTTCATTACAATACAATCTTACTGTTTAGTTCAACATGTTCTCGTGCCATGCGTCTGCTCGAGTTTATATTCGAAATTCCAGTCAACAACGTGAAGGCAGTCTCCACTCACATGTCGTGTGTATTGCTCGCTGGTTCGTGTGAAGCCAAAACTTTTTCTCATGGATTTTCTGCTACTAGTCCTTGTCTATTCGTCCGACTATTTCAAGCATTATCTCATCCGGTAGTCCATATTGTTTACAAGCTAACAGTTTCTATATATCTCACCGTTATGTTGAGATTTCACCGAGTGTCAGGATAACCGCGCCTCAGATTTGGTTATCCATTACAATACGAACATCTAGACTAGTTAAAGATGTGGGCAGTTAACTCTGGGCAAGTTGAATGGATACGTTTGGACGGAAAGCTCCCTGTGATGCACAAGAGAGTAACCTGTACAATTTCATTCCAGAATGAACGTTGTTGTTGACTGTGATTATTAAACCAAGAATGGTATTTAATTTCCCTTATGACACAAAATTATCACTTACAAGCGCTCGGTATTACTTGCTGATAAACGTAAATTATATGCGGCAAACCAACTGCCTAAATATTGGTTAACATGAAAACGCGAACAAGTGACCGTTTTGCTTCCAGTTCAGTTTATGATTTGTAATTAGTAACGCGTGGCAATGATACAACAGCGAATGAAAGCTAACAGGGTCAAAGTTGGGCAACACCAGTGAAATAGTTTACTCGTGGAACGAAACTGTTAAAGGATTACTGGCGAAGGTGGACCTGCATAAGACCGAATGGCCAGTAAACCATGAACTCAAGAATAGGGTCAAAGCATGCGCAGCCATAGAAATACGCAACTTCGCCATCTCTCCTTTTTCAAATTTCGGTTGATGCATCGTCATACGATATGAATCGCCCGTCTTGATTTACAAGGATGCTGATGGCCATCGCAATTTCTTTCGTACGTTCGGATGAGTTGCATATAGGCCACAACTGTGTGACACGTTTTTGTTGGAATGTTCACAAGCGTTGCCATCTTTGATTATGGCTTCTGTTCGGCAGTCTAATTTTAACCAACAGTTGCGCTCACGATTAGGTGGTTTCAGCGCTAGTCCTTCTCACGGTAAGTAGCATTGACGTCTCAAATAAGTGACTGCGATATAGAGCAAGGAATTTCTCGTAAAACATAGTACAAAACTACAAATAGCTTACCGAAAATTGCAGAATTTTGTAGAACCTTGACTTGGAGGTCGTCTTCAATGTACGGCGGGGTGTATATATTCCTTGACAACTGGAAATAACAAATCACCTTTCTTAACGGTCCCCACAAATGTTGGAGTTGTGGACGCCAGATGTAATCTATTTCAACCTGCGACTGGTTTAAAATGTCTAATTCCTTCATTTCCACTCCCATTTTTCACAGCCAGACTTTATGGAATGTCGACTAAATTGTTCTATTATTTCGCGATATGGCGGAATTCAAAATCATTGTTGGGCAGATTTGAGTATCGGCGGCTAATACACGAAGAACCTCAAATTGCACTCAGACTTCTCAGCGATAAATTTGTCTTTCATCTCAATTACAAACATTTCCTTGATAAGTCATGTATCGTGACTGTTAGACGTTGCTACTGTTGAACGCGAGAATGGATTGAATCCAGTAGACAATATACAACTCAGTTAGTAATAAGTATGTTGCCGTCCTGGTACGAAAGTGGAACAAACAATAAAAACGGATATTTTAAGTAATTGATTTCTTTTCGCAAAAGGGTAAATAAAAATAAATGTTATCATGACAGATCGATCAGGCGTGAATGGCACACAGTCCACATCTTCGAATGGTTAAATATCAGTAGCATTGCTAGCATCCGTTCGTCTTCAACATTTGTTAGTAAACACTTGCTGACCTTCATAGAAGAAGCACGTGCAAGTTGGTAGTCGTAAGAAAAGTGAGTAGGTGTTTAGAGTCACCAATAGTAAGTTACTAGTTATTCAATAAAATTTGTATACCCCTTCATTAGCAACACTTATCTCACGGTTTCAGCGGAAGCTTTGTTCATGGAAGGTATGATTGAAAAAATAAAGTTACAACAAATTAATGCTTCAACCATGTTTTCGTACTCCCGAATTTATATATACAGACGTCGATTGGGTTATTTCGCATAAATCATCATAGCATTACCCACAGTGAATATCCCGTTAATCCGTTCATTATCTTTTATTTATCAGTATTATTGCGTCTGATAACCCGTAACTAGGCTCTCTGACCCCAGAATGTCATGACACATGAAATGATGGACGTAACACACTAAAAACCGACGCTTTCCAATATTTCAGTCGGTCTTGCTTCACATTGCTTAATTAGTCACTAATATATCTCAAGAATACGAAGGAAGTAAAACATTCGGTATAGTTTAGACAGCATATGTTACTGCAAAGCTCAGCTGGTGGAGCGCCTGCCACGTTGAGGCATAGTGTTTCTGTCGGTGGTTCGAATCCAGCCGAAGCCTTGTCTTTTCACAGTTGGGTCTCATCTAAGTTCACAAATCTGCCACGCTACTTATTAGTAATAAAGAAAGTTATTTTATTGAACTGAGGCTTTCATTCACTAAGCCAACTGTATCTAGACTTACCATCAGATTCATCAGAGTTTAGGCACTACCCCATGCTGGAAGAACAATGAAGTAAACATAGTTTCCCTTTTACTCTTCCATGTAACATGCAGGTTAGGATTTTAAGTAATGTGAATTTCACTTAACTTGGATTCTCTGTGTACGCGTGGAAGTTGTCTAAACTATAGCAACTTGTTCCATCAGCGAATCAATCATGTGGCAGAGTTGGGCATCTGACTAGAAAAGCATTGTCTCATGTCCAGATGGAAAACCACTGTAAACTAAAGTCGAATTTCCTGGCTGAACACTGGTTCTTACCAGGTTGCATCGCTGGTTGTCAATAAGTTATAAGTGGAAGTAACGTTGGAGACTTAGACGTAAGACTTAAATGTGTTCTAAAACAACTCGACTGATTTCGCTCTTGCATCACAGTCGGTAACTGCATCCAGGAGTACTTTGAAAACGACGGAGACAATTCTCCTCAACTGGTTAACATCGTGAAAATTGGGTCATACTGATTGGTCTCATTAGGTCTTCAGCCATCATCCATTTCATCCTAGGTATTTTGATATGTAGTCAGATCACAAGTGGATTCTTCCAGTGGCTTGCAACTCCCATTTCTTTTCTTACACGTTCTTGAGGAGAAAAACAAATGATGTGTAAAAATCCGACGGAACATAAGATGTGGTATAAAGCGCGGCGCAAGAATAAACTTGTTACGCGTTTTCAAGACATAGTGCCCGAATCCCACCTAGTAGTAGAGACACTCAGGATCTGTCTTTACGGTAAACAGGCAGAACGATGACAAGGTCGCAGGGGTAGCGTACGCTAAACAGAATGGTTAACCAGCAGCCGACCGTGGTGGACCTGTGCCAGTCAAACGAATAGGGCCAGTTGGGTTGAGTTTAGCACAGAGATTCATTTCCGAAAACATGTGAACTGTTAGATTGGCAAGTTAGCAGAAAGTGGAATCATTTATAAAACAAGGATTTTGTTTGTTGACACAATCACCTATGCTTATTACTTGTCTGAAGTGAATTGATTTTATTCATCTCACCTTGGAGCAAATTTGTAGACACTGTTTATGACTCGATGCATCAAGGCTTCCATTGTTTAATGCCATCCGTTAACCTTCAATAGTTTGTGAAGTCTTTATGTACGGAACGTGTAATCGCGATGTTAGAAGTATATGGAATTATAAAAGGTCAATAGCTTATTACTAATTTGTATTTCCTTTATGAATTTTATAATTAACAGTAACGATTTTTGGGAAAGCCATCACTCCGCCTCTATTTTGTATATCGCATTTGAACAGAAAGTAAAGTTATGATTCACTTGGAATAACGAATTCAGTCGTTACGTTAATGAAGTGAACAGTATGTAACGTATCTAAGAGCGTCGACCCAAGTTAGCCTATTCCCTCAAACCGGCAGTTGAACAATAAACCTTTCAACCATACCCGTTCTCACACAAAAACCGGTCCGAAGTTCGTCTTTTAGTGTCAAGCTGCATTATATACAACGGTTAGCAGTACAATAATTGAGTGTGTATCCTAGTGCTGGTTACTGTTATACAACAGTAGACAATCCGCTGCTCCGACAAGCTGTATGACCGAAGGACAGTGTCTGATTTCGACATGGATGCCCAGCCGTTCTGAGACTAGGGCCTAGAAATCGTTACCGGTAGTCACTAGCTATTTGGAACCACTAACATCAAACTGGTCCAAGACTGAAAACTGGATTTGAAGAGTAACATACTAACACGTTATAGGTACTGTTGTCAAGACCGATATAAGTGAGTTATGTTCAGTTAAATTTTATTTGTTTCAGTCTAATATGCGAACCATAGTTACACTTCACAGTTCAATCACTAGCTATCTGGGAGACACAGCGACACACTCACTTTATGCTAACTTAATTTGTGTTTAGCTGATTTCTGAAGTCAATTATGTGATTCAGTTTCTTTTTTTTGTTACGTCGCATAATTTGTCACCCTTGAGCTGCAGTTTTGTATGCATTGATCATTTGGGAAAGCTAACTCTAACGTATGTTCTCCTTGCCGTGGAAGTTTTGTTTATACTCAAGTAAACTTATTGTAGCTTCACTGAATCTCGTGCAGAGTTTAACTTGCTCAAACCCAGCAGAATTTATTCAGTGCTTATATGCAAATTTACGTTAATGCAGCCGCCGATGATGTGAAAAAAGGCATGTTTAATATAGTTTATGCACAGAAAGTTTTCTATTTCGCTTTTTTGTTCAAAAATTGTCTAACACCAATGCTAAAGATAATCGTCTCTCAGTAGCACCTTGATTTGATGGAACCATGTATGTTATAGAAAACGCTGTGCAGAATTGCCTGCTAAGATCATCACACATAAGTCGAATTAATTTGCCGTCTAGTGTTAAATAATTAAGAATTACATTCTCACGTGGACGCATCGTAAATTATTCCCCCACTCATAAGGATCTTTCGAATTTGTTAACACAGAGTCTTCATGAATTATCTCATTGAGACGGGTTGAAATGATACGTTGTGTGTACAGAGCGCAATTGGTTTAATTAATTATTAAGGTATCTGTTTTAGTTAATTGTCCAATAAATCCGTCATTGTGTATGTGTTTAAAAATAAGTTATATAACAGTTACATACACATGACTTTCCTTCTACGTTGGTACAAATTAATTCGTTTAAAGCTGAGTTAACAAAGTCGAATTGGTTTGCTTTCCGTTTGTGTTTGTCCAGTTAACGTTGCAGTAAACAACGGTAAAAGAGTAAACGCAACCAATGTGTTATGCTTGTTACTTACTTTCCCGTGCAATTCATGTATACTATTTTTTGTGAGAATGTCAACACCCAGGTTAATTCATTCGATATTTTGAGGATTGACGTTTGTTGCAAAATCACCAAAGGTTAACATTTGTAAAATAATTTCTGAATTTAGGAAACAATGTGAAAGCACGAACTCCATTGATAGCATGACAAATACTGATCTGCGCAACAAGTCAATCACTTTGACTCATTGGGACCTCAAGTAAGAAACCACTAAATGAAACATTTTGCGGAAAGTGGTGATTTTGCACACGAAAAATTGACCTTTTGCGTCCACATACTACTGTTTACTGGAAACGATCATACTAGAACACATTAACCATTGCCTCCAGGCATTGTATCATAATGTTTGTGACTTTTCAGAAAACTGACATCTATTGCAACAAATGACTGCTTACTTTTCACTACCGAGATAGGTGATCCTATTTATGTGGAAGAGATAATATTTTGGGATATTGTTCAAATGCCACCCAGTATATTGTTTATGTCTCTGATTCGCGAACTTAAAGTTGGAATGTAAAAGTGATATGCTTGAAAAGAACTTCAATTGCTATCACGTCACAGTCGGGTTTAAATTTTCGCACAATACTCTATGATGTATCTCTCATATCGTGTCTATTATCTGGGTGAGAAGGGATCACGTGTTTGAGACGTAAGCTGATCAGATACATTAGTGTTTTCAGTAGGTTTGGTGCAATTAGCTCTCTACCGACAGCAAATCCGAATCAGTTCCTGTGAAAATTGTTAATAATGTAACATACAAATTTGTATTTTTGTAGGAAAATCCATCAACTGGTCAAATAGAAGGGCCTTGTTGGTAGATTGTGAAATTTATGTCAAAACGGATAACACAGATAATAGAGGAATCGCAGACTGATCAGTCTGATGAGCAGTAAATTACGTATAAGTTTGAAATGAGATCGGCTGGTAACAGTCCGATGATGTTTAGTTGGAAGTGTTCAGAGCTTTCAGTGTGGTTAAAAATGAGAGCCTGTAACAAAATTAGCGAGAAGCATGGGCATACACGAATGACCATCAACAACTGAGGAATATCAACTGCAAAATTCGGAACGTTAATTCGCGTTGAGTAAAGAAAACATGCATGAAGCTGAACAGAAACATAAACGTGTTGGATCGCTGGAAATCTCGTTTTCTTTATAATCTCATTGATTATATCCTACAGATGTTTTATGAAGATAGTTGACCTATGACGTTTAAAGAATGGCGCACACTTCAACTCAGATATTGTGATTTTCAAAAGCGCTTGTGAAAACTATCTTTAGGCAACACGCCTACTGTGAATTTGAAAATTGTTCAGAAAATCCTTAACTTTTACATGCGCGAAGAGAATTGTGTGCATCTCTTCCAAAGAAAAGAAATACATTCATGCCACAATTAACAGTAGAACTGGTTTTCGTGAATAACTTTGTGTACGAACAACCTGTTGTATTTTAGCAACCTTTCGATAAACATGAAGTTTCCTTCACATATGATGCAATGATGTCGAATGTTTTCCAACTCCATATATTTATTGTATAGCAAAGATTACGTGCGATGATGCAAGTATGTCTAACTAGCAGTTTCTGAGTTTTGTATTCACACACGGAAAGTGTAACACGGTTGATGATTTTAATTGCTGAGAAGTTTTTCTCCTTAATATTACGTATGATAAACGGAAGAGAAACGATAACCTCAAACGCGATAACACTGAGGTTGTTTTTTTTCCCGACAACAAAATACGAAGAGAGTTTAACGCAGGAACCCCAGACAATACAGGACTGTCATCCGTTTGTTGATATGTTGATATTCGAGCATTTTCATGTAGAACATCTTATTTACAACCATAATTATCAATCACACATATCTCTGTTTAATAACAAAAATCTGTTGTTCTACTTTGACATTTGCGAACACGTAAGGATTAGGGTTATAAACGATTACTATAGCCGTGGCCTACCTTCTGGGAGAAAACTTATATTGACGTATGGAGTATCATACAGTTGGCATGTAAACTTCACAGGTAAACAGGCAATCATCCGTGTTCCCCGTGCGTGAGAATTGCGTGCATATAAGCAACAGATAATCCGTTATTCAACGAAATCGAGATAATCGTCATAAACAACAGTGTTTTGCACCTTTTCAATTAGCTTATACACAATTAGGCTGTATGGAGGTCAACATGCCTTATATTACTAGACCGGTTTACCTGATTTCAATTGGATCTTTGACAGTCATCCCTGGTAAATATTTAGTGTTACATCTCGTGGGCATCTAACACTAGATCGAACATCTAATTTTAATTCCTGGTAATGCCTACCTCCAGTATAGTGGGACATACATACGATTACGTTGCGCTGTTGTCATTTGGACCGTGCACATCCAAGCATTGGTCATTTCTCTGATTGGTTATTTTATTGACAAACGGTGTTGAAGCAGTTGTAGATGTACACGAACCACATGACCACATCTGTTGATTCGTGTTGACTGATCGTGGCACCCTATGTTTTGACACACTCCTGTTTTACGTTGCTACTTTGTTCGTTTCTAAGCCAAATGCCGGTACTAATTAATAACTGAGCTTTAAATAAGGCAGTCTGGACTGTCGTACTAAATTCGGAAGCGGCAATCGGTTTAGCAGTCTTCAACTCATGACAGTCAAATAAGCCGGTACATGTTCGTGATGTTTAAAATAAGTTACAAAAGAGCGATAGCTGGTTTACCGTGAATGCTGTCACAGTGTTGGCTTCAAGTGGACAATCATGACAAGAATTTGCCTACGCAAATGCCCTGATCTAAAAATTTATCACTGACCAGGGGCTAATCGCTGTGTATTCCTCCATCGATCTTATCGACAGCCCAACGTTTGCCGTTTTGTCACATTATAGTTTCATTGAGTTATCATGTTTATGATCCGGTGGCAAGTCTGCAGTAGAAAATAACAATGTCCGATGTGTACCTTAGCTGTTTTATTTGTCGTGTTAGTTATACTTTCATGCATCACACGTTTACGACTGACAAAAGTGTGCAAAATGAAGCAATATGGTAATTCGGATCTTCTGACTATTCTATTCAAATAATGTCGTATTTGAAAATGAAACCATATGGTCATTCAGAAGCAGTTGGCTTCTGTTCATTTCAAAACCAAAACATCAGAGAACTTGAAATCTCAGTTGTGCTGTTTGGAATTAAAAAACAATTCCAGATGAGGAAGGCAGTTATAAGGATAAAGGCGTGCATGAGCATTCACTTCCATTGTCACGATCGATATAGCAATAGACTGTATCGACGCATTTGTTAAGCCCTCGGTCCTTATACCCAAAGCCGAGATTGGGAGAGACGTGACAGCACCGTTCATTGAAAAAAAAAGTTATAAATAAGGCCACGGGGATTCCGAATATACAGACCGGAATGATTTTCATAAATGGCCGACAAGACGTACAGCAACTCAGACAACCATATATGTTAGTCAGATGCAAAGTGAAGCAGGCCAGACGGTCATAGGGGTCGGTCGGGCATTTAAAACAAATCATTTTACATTCCAGGTAGAGTAGAAACGTCCATCTACAATGCTGCAATCAGGTTGTACCCGTGGAATGATCAATCCAACTGAAACCGGATCGACCGATCAATATGACATGACATTGATTGCTTTGTTAAAAGAGGTACTTCATAATACTTTGCGGTTTCACACATGTGCATCGGAATTGGTGCAGTTTTACCACGAGCATCTGTTTTGTATACCGGAGCGAGATACTGTGAACCAACCTGTTTCAATTTAACTATTCAGCCTGATTAAACATAAGCAAAGGTGCAATCGTTGTTTATCAAAGCTATCGTTAAAATATCACATATTTCATAGTTCGGAAAGATGAAGATACAGGTGAGTTAACGATCGTTAAATTATCAGAGTTTAAACAAGAGACCTCGTATATGTTTGAAAAATAAGTATTCGAAATATGAAAAATGTTTTTCACGCAAAGTAACTAAAAGTTGAACCCTTGTGTTTTGGTTTTCCTGTTTCAAAAAGGGAGAAGGCTACAGGATGGTCAAAATAACCTATGAATGAAAATCCTCAAGAAAAAGGCTACATTTTTCCAATTGGGAAACATTAAGATTGGAACGTGGCAACATACCGTGGAATACCGGACCACACTGACTAGTTTTGCTGATGGAATTATGAACATGAAAGTAACTAGAAATGAAAAACTAGAAGTCACGAGCGCGAAACAATAACCTGATTTTCTGTAGTCCAAGGATATCATTTAAGACTGCTGAACCCTCTTATTAGAACTTCGCTCAAATTGCTACCTGTGTGATTGCTGATTGACAGCGTGATATTTTAGGTGTTTTATGTCTATTTAATAAGCAGTCAACAGAAGCGTGCATTTATGTTCATGTTTGCCTGAAAGTAAAATTGTGCAGTACAGCGAAAACTTACAATGCAAAATGTTTTCCTCCTAAGTGGTTTGCTCATCAGCATACTGGTGTTAAACAATAATCGTATGTTTATTATCAAATGGCTAGCAGCTTCAAGTCCACCTTAATATTTAAGGAATTATAGGTAATCCGCATATTCTCAGCTTTTAGTTCGTAGTTATATACACAAATTAATCTCATGTATGTACGGACACACACTACAACTGCATCCGATTATACTATGTCTGATTACATAGTTCACAATGCCGAACTGAACTCAGTGTTGAAATGCAACTTACACGTCAACGTGTAGAATTGAATGAACGAGCAAAGAAAAACCGCTTCACTGTCACCAAAATAATGTTGATCTCGAGAGGTTTCGGGGCATTCGAAACTCGACTGGTTGAAAATACCGTGCATTACCATATGTTAATTAGTTTCGATCAAACAATGGACGCAACACAAATTAACTGTTGATTGACCAGGGGTTAAAAATTGTGGGTAGGATATTCAGTTGTATCGTCTCAACCATTTTTGGCCAAAGTTGACGGCGAACTACCTGTCTATCCCGCCTCGATAGCTTAAGAACGATCGCAGAGTTCTCGTCAAATCATTTCGTAACATTGGTGAATCTGAGTAGCACAGATATAGTCTTCAAAAGCCACTCTGCAAAATCAACATATTAGGCACAGCGATCTTGGTAAATTCCTTTGAACTAATGACTACAATGAAACTACACGGATCTGAAATATTCGGAACAAAAGAATAGTCTACCTGGTTATGCATGTGTGTATGCAAATACACTTGTTACTACCTAAGTGAATGTTTACGTTTTCCATTTACACGTTAATAGTGTATGCTTCCATGTTTATCACCAATGTTTTCATTATCACTCAGACTTTACTTTTTATACTTGCCAATGATTTCATTAAATAG
>JTDE01002802.1:14322-36438 GCA_014338405.1 Paragonimus skrjabini miyazakii | reverse complement strand
TCCGCAAAATGTATTCATCCAAAGGTATAGAAACAAAACGGATTAGTCATTAACACTATCCTGTGATGTACTACTCGGAAAACAATGTACTCAGTACGGTTGCATGAGGTGTTAAATACAGTGATCAGTCAGGTAAGACAACTTATTTGGACCGCAATGCAACAGATGTCGCAACAACCAACTTTGGGCAATTTTGCTCGGAACACAGTCAAAACGTCATCTTAGCCGATAGACTACAGAACAATTCAGTATTGGCATCATCTGTACTTCCACGGGTCATGCATCCTCTATATAAAGAATGGACGGAAAGTCAAACAGGAAATTTCTGTAAAAACTTTCTGTGAATAACTACTCGTGCATGAATATACAGTTCATTCGTCAACAAGAACTTAGTAGGTTAGAACGTACAACAAGTGCGAACTTGCACAGAAAGTATTTTCAAACGAGCGTAATTGACCCTAGTATACATGAGCCGTCATTATGTAATCGTCGGAAAAATATTGGGATCCAGGACTGAGAAAAAATATCTGCGAATATTTGAGGAAAAAGAAAATTTGGAATTTTGTGGCCCCCTCAGGTCAGCAGCATGAAACATGATTGGACGGTTCAGAAAGCGCTGGAGTTCGAAAGGTAGCATAGATTGATGCGTTGCTTGATTTTACTAAGAGTATATCTTCAGTTGGTTATTGAACTCACCTTGACCTGACGCTTCTAGTAATTCACTCGACCAAAAATGAGGTGGATGATTACGAATAGTTTACACTCGTTTTAATATCCAGGTGACTACAAACGTATGCTGTCAATTAAATTTCTAAAGTGAAGTTGTCGTGGCTCATCACGTGAAACATGTTTCGTCAGTGATAAGCTAACACATATACTGATGCTTTCAGCCGCAGACGAACATTTGCCCGGTAAGCTATTTCTCGAACCCAAAGCATATTTTAATCGACTAACTACCTTCAGAGTGCATGAAGTTACACATAGCGTTACTGAACTGTACATGCGTCCCGTGGGGTGTTATCAGGTGTCAACTTACAGGCCAGGCAATTTGTTTCTTCACCGATCTTGAGAAAAACGTTTCGGTCTGCTGTAATGGACGGATTTATAATGAACCGTAAAATATAATCACATAGAGAAAATTGCGCAGATAAGGTCGATCTACGAAGGAAACATGTATAATTCGACCACAATTAGGTGCATCTTTCAAGCGTTCAGAGTGTAAACACTTAGACAGCTAAGCAATCGAGTGGATCTTGTAAAATATCGGTCAAATAAAACCGGTCTGACTAAGTAGTAGGTTTCACATTTTTACAAACTAAGATAATGAAAGTTATTTCTGCCCGCCAAACAAGCTATGCTTCTAGTTGGACGTACAAATGAGTGTAGCATTCAATCACTTAATCGGAATATCTGCCAGAGGGCAACATATCATTCGATAGTTTTCAATGTTTTTTTTCAAAAGTTTCGTTGGTGTCTTTCTCGTATTTTGTGGAAACATTTGAAAGGTTCTGTATGGAGAATGAAGTTTTATGACAGGACGTTGTTAGCCAACGTAAGATTTCAGTTCTTTTACGCTATGTTCTCATAGCCAACTTTCCCGTAGTAGAATTTGATGCAACTGGCGCGGGATTATTACCCAACATTATTCCGTTGTTAGTTGGACGATCCGGACATTTCAAAATTTTCGGAATATCAGCCCAGCTAAACATATCTCGGGTTTATTGTTAGAGTTTGGATGCAAGCGGTTTTAGGAAAAATCTATTAAATTGTCACCAAAATGCCATCACCATGCCTCAACATATTAGCCATTTTCTAAGCACGCCTTGATGACCAGTTTGGAAGACTGAGCAGATTGCACCACACAATATATACTCAAGTATGGTCTCCCAAACAGTACAGGTATACGTAGATCTAATCGGTGATAAATTACGTCAGAACCTAATAGTACTGATTCATTCGTGATACCCTAAGTGTGAACAATGTTTCCAGTTATAGGAACCAAACATTGATTTTGCGCTTGCATGGTAACTACAACAGTTGATCGACAGAGGTAGTCAATGTGAATAAGCACGACAAGTGACGCAAGCACAACAAACAGGAGATTGGAAAAATACATCTTACTGAAGAATGGTGTCCAACAAAGTGTGTGGTCATTGGACAGGCCGCTGAGTTATCTATGGTGCGACGATGGTCAACACAGAATACCGCGTTCATGATAATGGCAGAGTTAGTGAGTTTCAGACAACTGGCTGGTGATGTGCAGAACCACTTCCTGGAGTCAGTAGTTAAGCTTGTAGAACTACACGAAATATTGGACTATTCCAATCAATAAGCTTGACATCGTAGTCCCGCTCTATAACAGCGACATCAGGTAACTGTCCGCAAACAAATTGAGGATAGGTATTGAATACATTACGGTTTAAAATTATCAGCCATATGTGAATTGCGTGCAGTGAAATTTGTTCGAGACTGCCTTTCATAAATTGCTCGTACTCGTTTTGGTCACATCACAGGTATTGGATCAGTACTTCTGTACATTATATGGAATACGTGTTGTACGATTACTGTGCAAATGTGCTCTTCTGCGTAAATCATCATCTCAGTATGCTTTACATGTATCTTGCAACTTATACATTTACCAAAATGTTGATATCAGTTCTGGAGGAGGCTAAATCTAGTAAGTTTTTAAATGTAGCATAAAAATGTGTGTAACTGAAAAGAAAATATGCTCTTACCAACCATCTCATCTGAAAGTTGAGTAACACGCGTTTCACTGCAGTTGAAAGTTATGAGAAGTAACAAACAACATAGCAATGCTAAACTGTTGCATACTCAAACAAACGTCATGAAACGTTATGTAGGACATATCACCTGAAGATGTTAAACTAAAAACATTTTGTTTCATTTTCAGGTGTTAAGGAGGCTTCCAAAGGTAGGTTTTGCAGAAGGATAAATGTTTTTCGGTCAACCTTATTCGAATGCTTTGCTCACCGCTAGCAGCGGTGTGATAAAACTGATGAATTGTATGTGAAAATTTACTTTCAAGTTGAGCATTACTCAAGCTTGCTCACAATCGCCGCATTCGGATGAAATTCGTAGTCAGCCTCTTCCAAAAACAAGCCCTAATCTCGAGTTTCACCCTTGTTAGAGCTTGCCTGTAGGGGCAATCCTTGTCACGGCTGAGATTATAACTGTGGTCACATTTTCATGCAGCAACCGTGTTCATCACTATGCCCTTGAATTCACATTATGCGCGACCAAATTACCGCACATGAACGCTCAACCACTTTTACGTGTGAGCAATGATGACGTCATCAAAATGAACACGATGAAGCCTTTTGAGTCATCTACGAGGTCCGTCAAACCCACTCCAGAGCTGTCAGATTGCGACTGTTATCCACGGCCGAGGCAATTGTCATCAGACTCTACAACCCCTGTCTGTGTGTCCAAAAACAGTTCGTGCAAACCCTAAATCTCACCTGGCCAACAATTCCACACCCACTTGAAATCCAAGCAGGCGTGAACCACCTGACACCTCCGAATGCATGTCTCATGGCAGACACGAGTGATAATGCCACAAATTCACCAACATTCCCGCTCCATGTCTATGATTCCAATGACCTATTTGACTTGCTCTAATTTTTCATATATAAAACTCGTGTACACTGTGTAATTGTAAAAGCCCGGTGAGAATTACCGAAAACAGCTGTTCGCATAACTGACTTCTAATGATGAGGTTGTCCGATCGTCTTGATGGTAGACACAGTAACTGTGCTGTCACTTCCAGTCGGTAAGCCCGCGAGTAGGACTTCCGGGGCAAGTCGAAATATCCGACCTCATTAAAACTGTCATGCGGTATTTTAGATTACTGCTGAAATGGTCGGAGATTTGCTTAACTTCAAGTTCACTTTTGATTGCAGGTTGCCAGGAAAGTTTTATCGGTGTGTTAACGGTTGGAAATAACAGAACAGTTTACGTATCTTTTCTCGAAACGATTGGGCCGCTTGGTCACTACTCACAAATGAATGTAGCCGAGCGATCAAATACGATAATCTGATAGTGTCCAGCTTAAGATGAATGACGCAATGGCCAACACGTTCGCTTCATGAAAGCGTGGCTGGAAGTATACTATCGGTCATGGTAAGGACATGCACTATTGACGAGCTCCAGTAAAAGAGTCACTCGAGTCTTTTGTTCGTTTTTGAAAGAGGCTGACTAAAAATGCTACGATTGCAAAAGCAGTGGTCAACTTAATGATATTCAACTTGAAATTAAACAAATTTCCGAATGTTCATCATCAACGTTCATTTTATCTAAATCTCAATATATATATATATTATATTTGTAAGCGATGTTCATCTGATAAACCGCATTTGTGGTTGCTTTTATTTCAAAGAGTTCAGTAAATTTGAAAGTAGTAAGTGATATTAAATGGATTGACTTTTACAGATGTTCGAAATAAATTCCCAACCTTTAACAGATTGTCTTAAGTTTGTAGAACAAGTCGGTTTTACATCATTGAAAGGCACTGTTACAGACTACGGTGAACTTTCCTCAGCAATATATCAAGATTAATTTGAACTCAATTGTAGTTTACCGCATCTTCTATATAAAGGAATTCATCATTTCGATTTCTTTTGATAAAATTGATCAACACGAGTTTCTGTTAATGGCTACAGATTGTACGTGATGCATGTCAATATGCCAGTCATGATATGGACAATGGTCGACTTTCCCATAGGGCAGCAAGACAGATTCTCATACCAGTCACGTCACGTACAACAGGGTGTTATAACGAAACGCTCACCTACACGAATTTGGTTTATGTTCCGGTTGCTCGATCAAACTGAGGAGGCATAGCAGTCTCCAAGAAAATAAATTTTCCCTCAAGCTGAAGCCAATATGCTCATTGAGGTTGCCTAGCAGTTAATGGATTACTAATTACCAAACTGAAATTATTCTGACGAAAGTTTAACGCAAATGCATGATCATAGTTTACAAATCTTGAATTCTAATTCCTCCGCCATCAAAATCAGTACAATCCAAATGTTGGAGGAAAACTGCTAATGTTGTATTGCTGACCACTGGGAGCGACTGGATTGTTATAAATTATTGGTCACGTTTGTTCGCATAACTGTCCCCACAAAATGTGTTTACTGAAAGTAATGTCTGGCATGATGCAATCTGAAAAAGTAATAGGAACTTATGATATCATTCTACTTTATTAATGTCATCTTAATGGACAATTTCACGTCGCCAAACTTGTAACTAAGGCCTGATGATTATATTTAACAAAACTTTATGCACCATGAGCATGTTAATAAACTTGATGTATTTTTCGAATTTAGTTTACACGCCACCTACACTTCAATGTATTTTCAATAGGCTACCCCGCTTTGGAATGAACCATTGAATTTGAATCTCGCCAACGAAAGAACTCACCGATAGTGCGTGTACTTGTACTGACCAAATTTTTCATGCCGATCAGTGCGATTGTGAGACTGAGCTGCTACTCATAATACTTCACAATAAGCATAACTGAATAATCGCACTCAAGTGCTCAATTATAATCCTTTGCGAACACTATTATGTTTGCCTGATCATATCAAAATCAAAATAGATGGAATCGCTGTGTTCTATTGTTGATACCTGTCTTGCAGTATTTAGGACGCCTTCCAAGTGAATACTGTCGTCGCAGCCACTGCAGATTTTAGGGGTTGAGACAAATGCGTACATGACAGCGATTAAAAACACGGATGAAACAGCTGCCCATTACGTCACTGATATCTACCAGAGCCAATTCGTCGAGTGCTTGATTGTTTGCTTTTTAACCGCAAATGAACGAAAATACGATATGCAATAACCTGGAATGCAAACGGACTCATCTTTTGAGTACATCAGGCAAACAATGAATACAAACCTACTGGAAGAAATATGAATCAGCTTATTTGAAAAAAGGGATCCGGTCCAACCGATATATAGTTTAGAGAACCACTAGCTATATGAGGCCAGATAGATAAACTACAAACGGTAGATATTTACTATGGTAACCATGAAATCGTTTATGATAACCAGTTAAAGTCTGAGTGGCAGTGGTTCCATTAAAGAACCACTCGAAGCATGGGTGAAGTGCCCACAGTTACCAAAATTGGGCAGATGTAACTGGAAGTGAAAGCGATCGATTATCCGAAGCAACATGATGCGTTGTTGAACGTTATGCAAATTCTTCCGTCGAAACGTCCGCTGAGTTCACAATTAACATAAAAATGCTGATAACTTGTTCTACTAAAAGTCTGCCTGAACCTTACAAAAAACAATATCGCGAAGTTTGTAATTGCATCTCAGTTTATTGTAGTCATCCGATAAATGGCAATCTGTCACCGTTTCTGAAACAGTTTTAAGCATACGCATCTGTTTTTTGGTTAGCGTGATAAAGGTTGCAGGTTTGTTCTAGAGCATTTGGTCACAGCTCATTCAAATGTGCAGCTCTCTATTGTATGTGCGAATGACCAGAGTTTGCGGGCTTGTTTTTTGCCAACTATCCGTATAGGACAGCATACTGTGAAATTCTTTCATAATGAAAGGTTGAGTACATTGTCGTAACGTCTAATGTGCAAGTCATTTGTTTGTTTCTTTCATGAACCACGCATATATTTCATCAACCTTTGTCATGGACTTCCATAAATGAGTGGCAGTTCAACTGAACGGATAAGCATACTGAACTGGATGCTGACTTATTACTCGTAAACCACATCTCCGTGTTGCATGTGCGTTTTCGAGTGTCAGTACAATTCACCCTACTTCACTCCGGTGTTTGTGAAACCTAATTGTGTTTTAACGTCCAAATTCTTGTTCACAAACAAATCAATCACAAGTGTTAATATGGATCAACTGACTAATAGCAACCATCAGGGTCAACACAAGTCGATCGTTGATCGCGATGTATTGAGTTCCACTGAATCGGACATAAGTCGTTAGCCACTGCCGAGGTTATCGTCATTCGATTAGGTGAAGCGATCTTGTGTAGAAGGAAAACATTCGCTTACCCAATTCAATTGCCATTACCTTTCGGTGAATCACCCGAGCAGTAAGGTGGCAGTTAAAAGCCAATTGACTTTCTCGACCACAACAATGTGTAAAGTTTGACCAGCATCGAGGTTTGCATGTGACCGATTTTATTTCCGTTTCAACGTTTTATAACTGAAAAACTTGTTTCGCAATTCCGGTGTTTTATAACTGAAAGATTGTTTTGCTACACTTCGTGGTCAATAACGCACTTCACAGGCACTATCATTACCGACGTAGTGGCAATGCTGCATACAACACAGGTCCGAGCATTAGCCTAGCCACCGATCCAGCAAATCGCAACTTATGACCATATGATGTTCAATACTCAGATAGAAGATGATTTCGTGGTCATTGTATTATCGTTTCATAAGCTGATACCTGCAGTCGTCGAAGCTGGTTTCATATATTAAAACACCAAGATCACACGCCCCTGTAGCCTTTTAAATATGTAGTAAAAACGTTGAACTAGCCTTTTCTTTTCATAAGATTAACTCGGTTACAATTTGTCATGATTGTGTTTTTGTCGAAACGTAGTAATTCGAAGATAACATATACTTTCCTTTTATCAGGAAAAATGTTAACCGGTAAAGTTTACACACCCAGTTGCCAATTTTAGTTTGAATGTATGTTAATTCCTATCGTAAGCATGTGAATATTTCTGGTTCAGACGATGAGTTTGATTTAGATGTTGTGGAGTGTATACGCCTAATAATTCACCATCTGATACAATAATGAGCCTTGGAAATGTTGCAACGCAAAACCGGTAAAATTGAGCTCGATCTAAATCCCACCAATCGATTCGAGTATTACTGATTATTATGCAATGAAAAACAGCCAGCTTGGTCTGGTAGACCAATTGGTTTTTGTATCCGGGTGTGTTCACCATATCACCACTGAAGTATTCAAACCAAGCAACTTGCAGCGTACCTCAAGCGCGAGTTTAAAGAAATACTATTTATTTATCTGAGCAAACTGTAGTAAAAGCTCGCACGAAACAACTTGAAGTATAAGATGTTTGTGCGTCCCAGGTTAGGTTTCAACGGGTTGATTGGGGAAAGGACAATGATATGATCACTTCTAATGAGCCTCGAATTCACATAAGAGAAATGATGAAAAGTAGCATTTCGATTTAAATCTGATCCACTTTCATGTTTACTATCAAAGAGAACAGACAAGTTTGTTGGGTGACTTGGTCGTAAGAAATTCAGATGCATCCATTTGAAGTTGCAGTGGTCAAAATCTAGCCGAGCCGTTTTTGCAGACCTCAAAGATTACGTGCGTGGCCATTGAACTAGAATTCTTGCAGTCGAATACAAATTACTTTCTCAAAGCTACTAACTAGGCGGCCAGCATTGGACATGTGTAACGCTGGCTTCACTGACGTTTGTTGGTATTCATTAACATTGCTGGCTCACCATCACAAAGTGCAGTATAACCCAGGTAGAATAAAACTAACCTTGCTCAAACTAATCTAGAATAGATGAGTAAGAAAACAAAGTTTACTGGGCTGTTTATTTGAATAAGAAAGTTGCACTGAACTGGACGATGTTTCAATTTCCCAATCCAAATCCTTGCATATCCGTTTGTGAAACATGCTCCAACGTCCTTGCGGCAGCTAAAAACTGTTCTGATTTACTACCTTAGTTTCTTCAGCCTGCAGAAGCGCAAAGTCAGATGAAGGAGACAAGAATAATGCTTTCTGATATTGGGGCATTGCATGCATATGCAATTATGAAATAAGCACTTGAATCATGATTGCCACGTACTAAGATGGACTAGGAATGTATAAGCTGGTGCTAAACCAGAACATGCTTCAAGTTGTTTTGATTAGTTTGAAAATGTAATACTGTACTTTATATTGTAGTAGGCTCCATAAATAAAATGAGGAATTCTAAGAAGATGGATAAAAACTCAATATATGATGTATGAGTCAATGAGTACTGACTGCGTCCCAAGCACCATGTACATCTCAATAGTATTTAGAGTCGCACGATGATTTGCCACTAGGTTCCTATCTTATACAGAACGTTGGCAGTTCAGGTGAACTTACTGATCTTCTATACGACAGTGATTTCCTTGACGGTGTAATTTATTTATTGGCGAATGCTATTAACTAGTAATATAGTTCATGTGAGTTATACATCAATTGCGGGTGTGACTAAATCAACGTTCAAGAAATATGTGCAGATTATTAGTTTCGTACACTGAGTTCTTATGAGTTTGCACTCTACACATTATGTTGAAATAACCTGATCACCCAGATTGGCAAACTGGACGGAAGTCAAATAATATATACATAAATAAAATTCCATTCAAATGTTTTCCACTTTCATATTCCCCAAGGAAGTTTGGGATCTAACTACTAATCGAAGTTTCTTACACTATCTGCTATTGGAATGTTTTTGAGGAATTGCATTGTTCGGCTTCTATGTATTGTACACTAAATTGACAGCCACTGCCCATTTTTTCAGATAACATGCTGGAAGGTTTGTCACTTTCCTACCAATTTTATATAGGTCCGTTTTGACCTAACAGTCATGACTGAAACATTCTGTACGGATGTGCATGTCATGTCAATATGTACCTCAAACATGTACCTCTAACTAGGGGTAGCTACTCACATTTTCCTTGATATCGATGCCACGGACGTACCTCAAATTTATATCAAACAACCTCGATGTTTGATTTGTGTTATACTTGTTGACCAAAGTAAAACAGACAGCTGAGTCGACACAACCACAAGCGTAAGACTTCTTTCACTGGAACGGAAAGAAGCAAAACGAAGGTCTGCCAGCGTATACCTCATTGCACTTCACATAACAATTCCAACAATATGCATGCAACTGAAAATACCACACAAGTGAATCAAATTGCTAACTCCGTTTGGGAAAATATGTCTGAGTTTCATCTCATCATTTGTATTGTGCTGCATTCAGAAGAACCGTAGTAATAGTTTGAATGTACAAAACAGACTACATGTAGCTATGTGACAAATACTCGGGTTACTAGCTGGTCATAATAGTTCATATACAGATCACAACTACGTTGATCAGCAGACTAGCACCTGTGGTATGAATGTTCCGGATTGCGTCGACCCTCGCTGCGAACAATTGTTACGGATTTACATGGCATTCATTGTCTGTCTGCTTATCTTGATATGGCCAAGATGTGTAACGCAGATAGAGGACTTTGTTCTCATTTACTTGTTCGAATATGTTTCAACAAATTCAGGTAGTTGCATCAGGAAAATAGAATATTTAAATTTATTGTACTATATTTATTATGTCGCTCCACAGGATTCGTCGGAAAGTTCATGAAACGACTAAAAAAAGGTACGTCCCTACGTTTTGGAAGATGTTTCGGAAAACTATGACCTATTACACAAGTGGACATCAATAACCAACGTTAAACAGTGTACCGATTATTAGTGTAATGTAGGTTTCACCAGTAGGAAGCAGAAAGAAAAAAATTGATTGTATCATCTGCTGGGAACAAAGCTAGAGAAGCTAATGATTATTGCATCATCAATCGCGGTGGTAGCACGGTTGATGCAAATTTGATCGAACAGAATGGGATGAAATATGTGACAGATGAAATCCAACTGAGAAGTTGCTTTTTCCTCTCCATGGTTTCTTTATATCCGTGTGTGTACTGTTGGTCGTACTTCGTTTTGTTTCCAATCCTTCATCCGATACACGGTATTCCCAAAAAGTTAGAATGTTTGGTGGTGTGAACAAGTGATTTCCTTGGAGTTCTATCCTGTTCCATCAATCTTTCATCTAAATTAGAATAAGTAGTTATGCTTACTTCATTTTGAGAGTATCCCTGAAACTGTGCGTTTAGCTACTCATTAACTGTGTGAGAGGTAAACTGAGATATTTGTGGACGGTAATATTAATGATATAGAAACTTCTAAAAAATAGACAACAACTTCACCTGTACGCCGTCGTGTAAAATCTTTCGCTTTTCAACTCATCAGAAAATTTGGTCGTTTTCATGGTCCTTGTCATTGCTGTCACTCTATGAAAACTGTTCGTATTAAAACAGTTTGAATATCTAGAACGTTGAAGGCCTATTATCTTGTGTGGTGGATACAAATGGTCAATAAACCACGTGATATTTAGCCCATCTTAAACGATACATAAAGTTTATACATACATATGATATGTGGCATTGAGTATGACGTCAAGTAAAATGGTAACAAAAGCAGACATTTTAACTTTATAAGGTAGGTGATTTTTGTATGCTAATATGGTACAACCATTATAAACGTCATGCTAGAAGATTCATTTTGGCTATGAGAATCAAGAGTTGTAATGTATTGCAGCGAGATCTGATTGGAAAAATTGTAAGTAACCGATTGTGCTTTACACTTTTGCTTTGAGAATTGTGCAGATTGACTTTTTCATTTCATTTTCATTCTACCAAACGAAAACCCTGTTGTACAAGTCGGTTAATTCCGGCTATTTATTTCTATGATGAGATTGGCAAATGTTACCAATCTCAGCATAAAAACTAACACACTTATGTTGTACCAGTTTCTTTTAGCTGACCCCAAAGTACATTTTTTGTTGACAGAATGAAATGCTTACGTACCAGTGGGCAGTGGCAAGCTTAAGAAAGCTGACAATTTGTTACATGAAACACCTTCCCGCCAGGTTGCTTAAAGATCTAATCCTTCTCGATAAGCGAATTGAAGTGATAGGACAAGCAACTGCCACAACTCTAGAATCAGAAATCACTAGCGTTTCATCGTCTTCGTCTAGCACATTAGTAAGTACACTCGATAAAAACAGCTTACGTTGTAACCCATATTTGATTTGCACACACAAGTTGTATAGTTATCACTTGTTTAATTAGGTATTTAGACGAGAATAACTCAAACAAATATTCAAGAATGAGAGTGTGATATTCTACAAAACCTCTTTACTCATTGCATACAATTCCTTGCATATGTCACTAAGGAAAGTGCTATGGTTGTTGGGCATGCATAGTAATAATGCCAGTCTATGACTTCGAAAACATTACAGTGATATACTTGACGGAATTGACTGTATTACCTAGTTTCAAAACGCAATGACACAATTTTTAAACAAATCGAGTTTTGCATGATCATTACTTTACATTTATGGTATTTGTGATTGGTCCACTCTTCAGATGGAAGGGTTGTTGGGAAGCTCTAGACGTTCAACGAAGGTAAATCATATATAAATATATATATATATATATTGGTGGCACCACCGTTATCGAGACATGTTCAAAAGTTGACAGTCAAACTCTATATTTTGTAATACTAGTAATGTTGTGCTAAACATATTACCACGTATTATTCACTCTCTAGAATGTTGCGACTGTTTCTTTGAAAATGTAAGGTGGTGGCTACATGAACTTTTTACTTGAATCGACATTGAACGCGTTTAGTTAAATCTTGGAAATCCAGTTAATGGTGCTCAACGGTTAGAAGAATCATTCATTGTTCAAACAGATAAGTAGAGTGTTATCGTACACAACTAAAATGAAGGTCAGTTTAAGAACTATGAAACGCATTCTAGATGGCAAACGGTTGCCTATCTCATTCTATCGTTTAATAAACATTGTTGAATTAACGTAGTAAGTCTTGTTTACTACCAACTCGTAAGTCGATCATTACAAGTAATAAAGTTATAGTTTAAATATCACACGTAATTCGGTTCGTGGACCCTCAGCCGAACGGCTACTGCTTGTTGAATAAATACGGTCGTATTGTTTCAAAGTTGCATTTGTCATAGAAACGATTGTAGTATTTCTGTGGAAATATCCAAGATATGTTAGGTGAACCAGACCACATCTCGTATATAACCATAACTACATGTCTGATATACGTATTAACGTTCTCCTTATCTTTAGTGAAAGTTGCGGTTCATCTCTTGTTCTTGTTGTGGTGTTTCCTGAAACGTTGTCCAAAATCTAAATAAACAAACTGCTAACAAACTTGTTTTCAAATTTGTATGAATTGGGTTTTACATTATCGACTATTCTAACCTACTAATACATGTGGCAGGCTAATACGCGCGAAAAAACCTCAGAGGTTAGTGTGTTCCAGCGATCAGTATGGAGGCATTACATGCGATAACCAACAGTGATAGTACTGCCCAATCGAAAAGTTTCTTGTATACCCAATCCTAAGAGTCTGAAGTGCGAATCAAATGATTAACGTACAATGAGATGACGTATCAAATTAACTAAGCTGTTATCATTCAGAAAATCGCAAACACATACCAGAAATTACGACTGCGACACCATTTTATCGCACGAGTACGTTCAGTGTAGAATACAAATCTAATTAGATCGACAGAAGATAAAAGCATTCGTTATTAGCGATCCATTGCTTGTTCTTTTGGAAACATCGCAATGATTGCAAATCTAGTGACCGAGAGGAAATTTCGTGTCATGCGCTCCACTACGTTGACATTACACAACAAAATGTGAGGAGTTAATACGATATGTCCGGGCCAAACGAGAAAACAATTCCCAAGTAAAATTTACTGTCTCACAACCAGCTTAAAACCCGAAATAATTCACCACTTGAATTGCGTTGTTCACCTTCCTCTCTGAAATGATTGATTTATTCGGATGATTAGAGTCCCTTGTTTACTTTAGGTCCATTTATTTATATTGCACCGGGGTAGAGCGCTATTTTTGGGGGCTACACTGCATTAATTTGAAATTCGGGAACTATGTCGAAAAGTCCCAGTACCAAATGAAAACTGGACCTATTGTTCTTAAACTCCAAGGACATTCGCATTTATAACACTAGGTAAACTTAATGAATTCGGTGCCGAAACATTGCAAGTTCAATCTCATTAATAAGTTGAAACTGGTATCCTATTATCAGACACTTTTTGTTTCAATAATGTTCGAACACCCACTTTAGTAATTACCAAATAACCATGTAATCAAGCCCGGTACGAAATGGTGACCAGAACCAAAAGGCCTCGATGTATTAGCGAGTTTGAATATTTTCCCCGCCTTACACATTTGGTTGAAGATATCTGAGTATGTGTCCTTAAAACGAATAGCCAAATTTGATACACTTACATTCGCGACAAGTGGTAAAACATAGCAAGTATAATTTGTACGGTTTAAACTTTCTATGGAAAAATTAATTTCGAAACACCTGAAATTATCTACTACCCCGGTACTGCGCATTCAAAACCAGCAATTTCACTCGCATTCATTAAATCCATTAAATTGTCATAGTTGTGACACGGTTATCCACAGTTTTCATAAATACAATCAATGAATCTGTCTGAAGTTTCTTAATAAGTTCAAATAGTCATCTGTTATGTCGGGAACATAAATGTTGCTTGTGAATGGTCACATGCATTTACAGGTTTTTCGAATATATGGAATAGACATTTTCACACCATATCAAAATTGTTTCCCATATTTGGTTTACAGTCTCAGGTTAAATGGAATTGGTTACAGTGGATGAAATATTACAAACAACAAGGAACACAACTTTTGAAGATCGACAGACAGACAGACAGACATTCCGAAAGGTCTCCGTGTAATCCAGGTGCATGCCACTGCTTATGTGGAACGCGAATTTGGTCCCAAAAGACGTGGTCGACTCCATGTCCAATGCGGATCCTTACGACGATGGCGTCATGGGATTCACTAAGCTGTGATCCAAGTAGAAATGATAGCGTGCTAGCTTACCAGATGAACCTGAGGACGAAACACTTGATGGTTAAGTCATAAGTTAGTTACACGGTGGCTCGTTTACAGATAGACGGCTCAAAATATGCCACGATTATGTATATAACCAGCCAATTGGTCAGTAACTATGGCTCAAATATAAACCATGTGAGAGCACTTAGGTTACCTCTCAACAACTCCGAATAAACAAGTTTTTACCATAATTGTTCACGCCCACCTGCTTCTAAACTTTCTTGCATAAAAACGGAAACAATGATACCTCTTCATGTATCGGTCCTCGTTGTTCATTTGGGTGCATCGCTGGATTGTTCAACAAATGGACTTTTAGTTTTTTCTGTTTATTGCAATGTTCTTTCACTTTTGTTAACAAGAAATGTTACGTTATGACAAACAACGGAATGGATTTCAAGTATATTGACGGGATGCTGTGAGTTAAAATCGCAACAATCTATGGCAAACTGAAAACGACTCGAACAGAACCAAAACATTGCGACGCTAGAAAAAATACTACGAGCTATCGATACCCTACCATGTGGACCTCTGTTAACGTGTGATTCAGGATAATGTAGTCAGCGTTCTCAGGTTGACTGAACCAAACGTTAACATGTAACAGGTCTACAACCCACTCAGAATCGAGAGATAAAACGGTGCACCAAAAAGAATGTATTCAATAAATACCCATCCTTTTATTAGTAAAATTATGTAAAATTAAGTGGCGAGTTAGAAATGTTATTGGTTAACAAAATACTGAAGGGACAATGTGATTGAATAAGTGATTACCATTACCACGCTGCAGTTGAAAACAAAACGAAGCGGGGTCTAGGCAGACAATGTATTTGAAAGATAGGTTGTCCAGTATTGTTGTCTCATTCTTGATCTCTTCATCTGACTGATCTTATAGCTTAGAATATAGGGTTCGCACTAATAGGCGTTTTTCTGAACGTATCCGGGACCTCTATCCCACCTGACTTCACTCTAGGAAGATAAATCACCCATTCCAGTTTCGCTATCATTAGAGCTCTTCAGTAGTGCATATCATCGCCACTGCCGGGACTTGAACCATGGGCACGCTGTACATGAGGAAACCGCGTTTACCACTGCGCCATTGGCCTTACTTTAGGTACGACCGAATTATCATATTTGAACGCTCGACCACTTTGGCTTGTGAGTATTGATCAGGTTGCCCGATCGTCTCGAAATGGAGACACAGTTACTGTCTCTGAACTCCAATCGATAGCCCCGCGATTAGGACTACCTATACAGGTCGAAATCTCCGAACTCTCATTAAAATTGCGGCAGTGGCGATGATATGCACTACTGATGAGCTGTAATGAGAGCGAAACTCGAGTCTGGTGATTCGTTTCGAAAGGGGCCGACTGGAAATTCCATGAGAATGCGACAGCTGTGATCAATTGTGGGTGATGTTCAAATTGAAATCAACCAAATGCCCGATTACTCATCAGTAATCATCAATTCCTTAAATGTTGGAGGACTCAATCGATTGTAATCAGCACACCAACACAAGGACAGCATATCTTACTGTTTAGCGGGTCCCAGTCCTCTAGTGGCAAAAGGTCAAATGCTGTAATCTGTCGGAAACTGAATCGGTCGCAATCCGACTGTCACCCCAATTTGTGCATGCATAAACAATTCGTTCAGCTCATGGAGCTCCTTAGGCCAAGCACGGTCGCCCAGCCTGTGAAACAGTTTGTTCTCGTTCAGCTTTTCCAGCCCGATTACCATTGAGTGCCTTGGCACAATTTCGGTTGTTTTTCAAACCGCAGCGAAATAATATTGATCACTTGTCCAGTCGCATTGTCCCTTCAGTATTTTGGTGATCACTAACACTCTAGCTCGTCACAACTTCATATAACTGTACCAGCCGAACAGGGCAAAATTTATCGGATACATTTTTCCCCGAAAATGTGTCTTTCACATTTTCTTCGGGGATTTTCTAGTATCTACTGAACATTCCACAATTTTCAGTATAATGTTAATTATCAAATTTCCTTCATTCATCTCTGACTATCCGTGTGTTTCTTTGGGAATACTGGACATTATTCAGTGGATAACTTCAGGATATCAAAAACTAGACATCTGTCATCAAACAAGCTGTTTACCAACAGCCTCGTGATAACTTTGGCGATTTGTACGGTACGGATATCCCACAAGTACGTCGTCAGCATTCGGACAAAATATAGTGTATGGCGATTAATCAAGGGTGTACACTTAGAAATTAGTGCGCATGCTTGCAGCAATGTATAAAAGATGACTTATCCGATTTATTTGCGATGTGGTTACTGTCGACTGGTTGTTCTTTGCTATTTCAAACATAAGGTCTTTGGGACAAACAGCTCACTCAGATCACATGCTTTTTCGAACTGAAAATTTTCTCTGTCCGAATTCAAGAAATGCCGAACAATCATATTCATATCTAGACAAGTGAAAGAGTATATGTGACACATTGGACATTTGTGACTGAGTGTTCACTTTTATACGTACAACTAACAGGAACAAAAACACGAATTCAATAAGCGTCGCGATAGAATGTATGTAGGTACGTTCATATAAGATTGAGGAAACACCAGGATGGTAGTTGAATTAAGGTTTGGTTGAAAATTAGAAGAACTGAGCTTAAACCATTAGATTTGCAATTAATCATCAATTCCTGCTACTTACTTCAAATGTCGTTTCATCAAAGTCTGCGTCCTAAAAACAGATGATTTTTATCTGATAAACTACGGCATAAATCTACATGTCGTTGGCAATTGATATTTTGCTTAATTTGCCATGAGACGCACGGACTTCCCTCCAGTTATGAACATGTGGTTGCTCCATCGCTGTTTAAAATGGAAACAATTTGTTGATTGATTTTTAGGATTTCTAAAATTGAATTGTATTGTTTCTACTCCAGTCCAGACTGCGTAGACCTCTGCCGCTCCGACGATAGCAACACCAGAAACGCTATCGGAAATGAATAGCACATGTACGTGGAATGTGTGATCGTTTAAGCGAATCAATATTTTGAATACGAGAATCCACAACAAGCCCCACCAGCTCGAACCGTTAGAAATGAAATGAAAATGAACTTTCTCCTCTCCGTTGTCAGATTGGAGGCTCACGCGTATACTAGGCTACTGAATTACACAGTCTAGCACTACAAATCCCATCACTTCTTATTTCACCAGAGAATTCCCACGGTAAACATTAGATTAGGTTAACGGCGTCCTCATAAGTATCATGTGTTTGCCTCCTGTGGTGATTTGAACTCGTTCAACTCCAGTTATCCACCTGTTATCGCCCATACATTTATTAAATGAGGTAAGCATTTGTATGGAAGATAATTTTCTCACAAATTCTTATATTATTTTTCTGCAGTAAGTCACGATCAAAAGTTGACGGCATATTATTGTTGATATCGGAAGAATTGATTTTGTGACAACTAGTAATAGCTGAGTGGAAGCATGGTGCATTCGTTTGCTTGCGGGGTTAGCTTGCTGCTAATGTGCTCCTGAAATATAGCACCTTTATCTGTTGGACCGAACCAACCCTCACTGTATTTAACCGTTCATGTTCATCTGTGGTGTCAGTCACCAAATAAATTGAACCATTCTATGGTATAATATATTCTCAAGTGTCACATTGAATAAACCTACAGCTGGGGAATCCAGCTTACAACCGATCACTCACATGCCCAGCCTCACGTACGTTTAGCCGAAAACAGAAACCATATAGATCTACCCGAGTGGGTCAGGGCTCTGTTACATAACCGTTTATTAAGACTAGTCGAAGATCAGTTGGTCAAGCGTCTGAAGCCGAGTCTATGTATTAAAAAGCAGCTAACTATAAGATAGACGTTTCTCTGGGTTTGGTTTGACGATAGCCCAATAAATGATATCTTCCATATTTCTTGCCTCACTTTTGTTAACAACTTAATTAAAGAGCGTAATTGTCTCATGTTGTTGTAGAAATATTTCCCGAGTGATGTAACTGCACAATTCACAACTTTTAGACCTTAACCTGGATAACACACAAGAACACTTCCCACCAGTCTGCGTCAGAGGAACTTGAAGACACTTTTTTGTAAGGAAACTGTTTCCACACAGACTTAGCGCCAGGTCTCTAGTCGATAAGTTTTCGTGATTACAAGTCAAGTTCAGTTGGTCCACTATATTTTGTGAAATGTGATGACAAGTTCGCTTTTCCATTCTCAAGCAAGCCCTAAGAATGGATTAGATTCGTTCGAAACCGATTGTCTCATAAAGTGGTTTAAATTAACAGTAATCCAGAAACACCATAGGATGGTGTTTGAGGGCAATATTGTTACACAACTGACGTATGGTGGTTCATATTTGCCTAAATTCAGAAGGTTGATCAAACTGTTGAATTTTATAAGGTCCGTTACATTATTTTTGGGACTGCTTGACTTTGTTTGATCGGTAATGGAACGTGGCCTCACTTTTGTTATCCTCCTCAAATAAGTTGCATTCAACATCCACGATATTATGTCAGGTACTGCCCCCGCTCCTCATACTCTTATTCAGCCTGAACCCCGTACATTTTTAAATCCCAACAGTATACATTTTCTCTCGGTGTTTTTTGAATAACCCATAATTGTCATCAGTTCTGGATGCACAAACAGCCATTTTGTTCAAACCACTCGCTTGAGTGCTCCCAATTTCGTTCTATTGTCCTGCATAAATGAGCGGTGCCTAGTTGTCGATTTTGTTTTAAGGGCACTTTGCTCGTTCAATTTCTGAGGAGACAGTTACAGGGGTCAACGACTGGAGTTGACAGACAGTATTTGTGTCTCAATTTCGAGACGATTGGGCGACCTGTTCATTACTCACAAGCGAAACTGGTTGAGCGTTCACATGTGATAATTTGATCGTACCTAATGTGAGGTCAATGGCGCAGTGATGAACAAGGTTGTCTCATGAACAGCGTGGCCGGAGTTCTAGTCCCGGCAGTGGCGAGGATATGCACTACTGACGAGCTGTAATGAGAGCGAAACTCGAGTCCAGTGTTTTGTTTTGAAAGGGGTTGACTGGAAAGTCTATGGGAACGCGACAGCTGTAATCAATGAATCGTTAGTGACTACTTCAATACAAAGAAATGTAAGAATAGTGTACCATCTCACAGACAAACGATCTCAACTGTAATCGACGTTGGTCCCAGAACGTTGCGGTTTCAGCGTTTGTCAATGTCTAGTTCCAAATGTGCCAGATTCATTTTATGCCAAAATAGACTCAAATGTTGATTCTCGCATTTTTACCCTGGTTACTTTCATATGCAAATGTATGTTCATGCTTAAATGCTGAATAATGGTGGTGTGAGTAGTATAGCGTGGTCGCTGGTGCTCACTACACTGCTCTCCACGCAAAGATTGTGCTATCCGTAAGAGATGTCGAGTCCGTTCTCTTCGTTTTCTCGACGACCTGCCAACTGGTATCGGTAATGTTGATGCACTTGATGTGAATTATCTTCTGAACGGGGTGTCACACAATTCACATAGCAGGCTACCGTGCACTCTATGCTCATCATTTTCATTCTCAGTTAACTACACTGAGCTTTGACGTTCTACTACGACATTCGATCCCCTCCATCTTGCCAGAAACTTCAAAGATTTTGATGCTTTGCGTCCCGTTTACGTCGAACCAGGTTCAAACTCAGCACATCGATTCAATAGCCTTACAATTGACTACTCCTTGGAAACTTCCTGTGCGTTTGTCAAGTGTTGTTTGGCCAACCTCTGAACTTCTACTAATTCTCGCGTGCTTAACCGTTGGTCTTGCCAGGAACCAATTTCCCGGTAGACTGGCAAACGCAGAACGCTCCCATATATTAAGTCGAACGGTGACTTCGTTGTTTCTTGTGGCGAATAGCGATGGGCCAATATTATCAATGATAGCGTTTCCTCCCAATTCCACCTATCCCCGTCAACCACTCATCGATTGTACGTTTGTTTCTTTCGGTTAACCCGTTTGATTATAGACGACTTGGCGTTCTGCAAAGTTTTCTAATTTCCAAGTGTTTTTTACAGTTCAGATACTCCACACTGTCGAAGCAAGAACCTTACTCACTAAAAATGCTTTGCAATATTCGGTGTTTTGGTACGATGGGTTCCATCACCCCCCTGCGTACGGCACTTGCACGCTGATAGGGTATACCGGCTGATTTGATCCATCTTGTGAAATTTTCAATCATGTCTGCGACAGACCGCTTTCCCTAAGTAGCTACTAAAAATGGGTCCATCACATCCAGTGACCATAATTGTCCAATTTCATTGACCGCGACTGGTTGTGTGGCACAGGGAATGGAGTGGTCAGTGTTCTGCACCAGCCAATATTGATGACACGCCTACACATAACTGTTAGCAACATTCTTGATTCCCGGCCAGTATTCCCTGTGCTTCAGCACTTCGTCAGTTCCATTGCATCCTGTATGAGCCAGCTGACGAGATTCCTCCGCAACTCTTGAACTTATGTCCACCTGCATAACTGGTCTGTTTATTCCGCCCGAAGTTGGCACAATAAAATTCCAACACTGTTAAACCACATATCTAACTAATGCTTCCTGAAAGTTTTCACTTCCCAGTTTCTCTCGTCTCCTCGCAATTGTACTGCCGATAGTAGTTGTTTAGTCTCTTGATGATTCATTCTTTTAGTTTGTCCCTCACTCGTCGTTCGATATCGGGATGCGGGTGCATTGGAATTCTTCTGAGACCAAGTGGTCGAAACTGCCTAGACTCGATGTGGATTTCTTGCTTCATCCAGCCGAAACAACTGTACAGATTTTGGTCCTTAATGGAAAATTGTCACAATTTTCATACCACTCCATTTAGTAACCGACTGTCACGGATTTGTATCGCTTTTGATGCGTTCACTAGCGTTTCACTGTCAAAATCACCCCATACTTCCTTACAAGTTCATTAAATTTTAAATTAATCATGACTACAATACGGCCGAGAAAATCCGCTTCCAATATGGTTTAATTTGCATCGGTGGAAATGATGAGAGACTGGTTGATTACGTCTACATCTACCAAATTATTAACTTTGCGGGTGCATCCGTCGACTGTTCGAACCACCATCACATACAACTAAACAATCCCTCCTAGCATAGACTTTATTACTGAAGTCGTCATAATAGTATCATGAAAAATATTGTGTAGCGAACAAGCTCGTTTTCAGTGATTCATCATCAGGCTAAATACATCACATTTATATCACGAATTTTATGGGGGAATCATTAAAGGGGGTAAATGGGGAACGGGTAGTTTATCCGGTCAATCAGTTCAATGTCACGCTGCAATCAAGTACCCACTTGAACCGTGGGTCTTGACAGG
>JTDE01002802.1:0-13062 GCA_014338405.1 Paragonimus skrjabini miyazakii | reverse complement strand
AGTGGGTACTTGATTGCAGCGTGACATTGAACTGATTGACCGGATAAACTACCCGTTCCCCATTTACCCCCTTTAATGATTCCCCTGTAAAATTCGTGGTATAAATGTTATGTATTTAGCCTGATGATGAATCACTGAAAACGAGCTTGTTCGCTACACAGTATTTTTCATGACTGCACTGGGAATTTTCGCACGATAATAGTATCAGTCAGATAATGCGTCGAGCTACCATTTATATCCGCCCTAGCTTGAACAGTGATTTTATTAATCGCCGCTTATACAGAATCTCCCTTCCCAAACAAGAAGCTACCAGTGAAATGTTTATTTGGATATGACACCTTTCCACCCAGGTAAACAAAGTACTCGCCTGTATGGCGTACGTCGTTAACATTCTTGTCCTTCTCCACCATCAAAGTCATCACTCGCTGAGTCAACTTTTACACTACGCATCAAAGGTCGTTCAGTTCATTTGGTTTGGTCGCATTCAACTAGCTGAGTATCTGGGAATTTTTCTCCAACAGTTATCGAGCCACGCCACCCAGTTTTCAAAACATCAACGGAAGTGCAATGAGAGCAACCTTCAGTTGTTCCCGGATTGCTAGTGCTATGCCACCCAATAGTTGATCAACCAGCACACGTTGTTCTGAATACTGGTCCAGCCGCGACGCCGCCCATATTGATAGTGCATAAATTACCTTCTACGGCTTTTCCAATCCGTTCCGTTCAAAAGCCAAAGTAATCGATCAGCGGATTACTGTGGTTGTCCCATTACCGAGCAAACCTGGAGCAGGACCTCAGTTGGTCTAAGTACCCACGAGCGAATTGAGTGAGTTCGGTTTCATCTTAGTTCGATCACTACGTACTACGCACGCCTGAGAATGGGGCGAACGAGAGATGATGAATAATTGCGAGATATGGACGCAAATACTTTTCCCGTGGACGGCGGGTTTGCATGAACAGACCTTAAAATCTTTCCAAAGCTACCGCAGTTCGCTTCACTGATAAACTAATTAAGTGGATCAGCCAACTTTTGGTATGGTTGAGAAATGTTCCGCAAACACTAGTGTTAGTGGAACTAACGATGGGTATGGAATAATGGGATAGATTTTCCATGAAAATGCACTCCACTTTTACGACGAGGTGGTGTAAACCAGGTCTACAAGAACAAAGGTTAATTACTCTCCACAGCCGCTGCGATTTGCGTCGCTCGTAGACCGAATTGAGTGACCAGCCGATTGTTGTGTTTGACCGGAAACAAGCAGGCATGTAACACGACCCCATGAGTTTGGGGAAATGTTTTTCCAAAAATGTATTCATAGTTACAAACACCACATTGATGGATAGCTGCTTGCATTTAGTTCGGTCTCATCTGTTGATTTCTACGGCTGTTGCGTTACGTTTCCCCACACGCCAAACTAATAGAAGAGCCAAACTTTGTCGATTGCCTGCAAGCCTGCTAACACGCAGCGCGGCCAGATAAGGAGTTGCGAGACATATCTGCAAACCGACTGTCTAAAACTAATACGGTCAGATCAGCACCGGGCATTCGGGAGAATATTTCCTATAATGTGTGATGAATTACCATGAGGGGTAATATAAATAGATTTCTCGATAGACGGTGTGAGCGTGGTCACCTGGGATATAGGAGTGTATATTTATCGCTCTCCGTGAATGTCGCGTTCCGTTTCGCGCGTCTATCGCATCAGTTCATTAGCAGAATTTTGTAGATGGTGTGCTAATGCACTAGCATGCAACTTAGCACCAGATTGAGATGGCAGAGTGTTTTGAAAACAGTCGGCAGAATTGACCACGAGATAATTAGTTGCCGGTTACTCTCTCTAATTGGGCCCGATCAACGACATTATCGTGTTGAGCAAAACTGCAAGAAGAAATGTGAATTATTTTCCATAGCTGTTACGCTTGGTTTCGCTGATGGGATGAATTAATGCAGCAGTCAGATGCTGTGGATGGTCTTCAAATGAACACTCATGGAGCTTAGCCCTAATGTTTTTGAACAAATCCTATTGAACTGTTGGTTCGAGTAACCATCGGCAAAATTATAGACAAGTGTTTGTTGCTATATAAGTCTAATCAGCACCAGGCAACCACAGAAATGAAACCGGTGAGGAATGATGCAAAAGTGACTGATTGTTGTGTAAACGGTTATAAAGTGAACGACGTGTTCGCGGTCAGCGTGATTGAAGGAAAAATCTCGTTACATTCCACGACTGTTGCGTTTTGTTTCGCTGATAACTTTAATCAACGAAACAACCGAATGTTGCTAATGTTCTAGGTGCCAGTGGTGAGTTTGCATCATGTTGTGTTGGAAACCCATACCTCTTGGACGACGGCGTCACGGGCTTGGGATCAATTGCGAAAAACTTTGGTTGCCTGGTTGTGCACGGCCCCCGCTGTGGTTGAGAACTGTTTCAAAAACACTTGTTTCGAGTGAGCTCTTAAGAAGTGGTGACCATCCGTTCGCACCTAGATCAGCTTGATCAACACCCTGCACGCGGGAGTTTTGAAGAAACGAGGATTGACGAATAAACAGCAGGCTGTAATGCAAGCACGTAACCGGTGACCACGGTGTCATGGTCAGCTTGATTGCAGGGACAAGTGTGAATTGGTTTTTTCAGAGTTGGTACGTTTCATTTGTCTCACTGGCTGAGTTAATGAATCACAGAATGTTGTGGATAGCCTGTAAGCGAACCTGTATTTGTCACGGCCCCAGAAGGGTTCTAGATATGTCTTTGCAAACGCTTGGTTGGAGTGACCATTGGCGTAGTGTTAGACAGAGTTTTGTACCTATATCGGTGTGATCAAAACAAAGCAAATGAAATCGTTAAGTCGACGAGGATTGCTGACTTTGCAGAGATTATAGTGTGAAAACTTGTCCCAGTATTCACTCATAGATGTCAACACATTTTGTTATCAAACCCTATCACATTTACCAATATGCAAAAAAACGGTTGCTAGCTTTGTCTATCAAAGAAATGTTCAATGAACCTGAGCACTTTTCCAAACCCACGTGTATGGGCGTATCGTTTTGGCGTTTCAGCTGGTCCGAACACGGGGCACTAATGTAAAAATCGAAAGTGTTGCGTCCTGAAACGACAGCGACGTTGATAGAATTGCCTACCGGTAGATTAGTGACACTGATAAGGGTGACTAAATAATATGAGTGGTCCATACTCAAGCGCCGGCTGGTTGTGTGTACATCAGACTAGCGTCTATCAACTCCTCTAATTTTCTGATCGTGTTTTCACACAGGTTGTGTGCATGTTTAGCACTCACCATTACTTCCTTCGTGTGACAATGGCATAAAGATAGAGGTCAACTGAGTTCACAACCTATCTGATCAAGCAATCCATCCAAACAAAATATACTTCTCTTAAGTACATTTAGCAACTAATAAGGTCGGAAGCTCAAGTTAACTAGTAGACTGCATGTTCTGTTTTGGAACAGTGTTTGACCTTCTTCGGATTACCGAAACAACAACAAATGTGAGCACGCACAATAACCAAAGTTAAACTAAGAAGTCCACATCAGTGTACTGAGCAACTTAGGTGAAGTGTTTGTTCCAATGATGGTTGTGCTTGTACAAATCACGTGTAACACAACTTACTCTGTGTGTTGCATTGATATACATTTCACTACTCTACACGTTTCAACTGGAGATAGGTAACCAATAGATCTGTATATGTTTCAAATATGTGAGTACTCATCAGTATTTTTCAGAAGAGATCCAATTGCGACAAATCTGGACCCCAGCTGGATACGAACCAGCGACAGAAACAACATGCCTAAACGTAGCATGTTGTTTCTGTCGCTGGTTCGAATCTAACCGAAGTCCAGATTTTCCGCAATTGGGTGTCTTCAAAATTATCAAATTTGCCAAACTCCTTGTCAGTCTTTTTCAGTTGAAGTAGGCAGCCATTGATTGATCACTGTTCTCATGAGTGACTATGTTTCGCCGTCAAAGTACGAGTATACAATACTTGTATTTAGCGACATACATCAAACGTGCCGCAACTGGCATTTGTTTAATGTTAACAAGTTACCCCAACGCATTTCCACCCTCTTTGAAGAGTGCCGGCACGATATCATCTGGATTAGCAGCTCCATTGCGTTTGAGAGCCGAAAGACAATTGCGAACCTCACTCTCAGTGGGTGGTTCCTAATCTACCGACTAGGGTGCTACATCACAAGTTTGTGGCGAAAAAGCAATGGAAGCAGGAGGTCAGCTGTATTGACTCTCAAAGTGTTCCGCCCAACGCTTTAACCTTCTGGCCATATCATAGATTAGTGTGCCGTCTCACGCGCTGATAGCTTCACTGACAAACGGCCAGTGGAATGAATCGGCTTGAAGAGTTTGCCGGTGTTCCCTGGAGCACAAGCGGTTTCCAGTTCCTTTATTTTCTCCATTAATCAAGCTTCACGATCAGCCTTTAGACTACATTTCAGTTTACTACGGATAGCTCTTCTAGACTTATTATGTGAACTACCAGGAGGAACCTTCTGCCTGGATTCTAACAATTCTAGAGATTTCTCCGAAATCCAATGTTTGTTTAACCCATGTACTGCTGTTCCGCATGCTACAGTACCTGCTTTCTGAATGGCGTGTGGGATTTGATTTCAACAATTATTATGATTCTCTGAGTGAGAAATACTAATGCAGCTTTCTAAGCTGGTTTGGTATCCATGCTTTAACAATGGCAAAGCCAGCTTCTCAACAGCCAGTCGTTGCTGTCAGTGGGGTCGTTGCCCCGCGAATTAAAGAGCAAGCATGTGCCCCAGTAAAAACGACATTTTTGAATGGAACCCCGCTGTCTGTAAACAACGGTTATGTGGTCTAGCTGAGATCAGGCTTGATTCGGAGAAGGCGGGCCCCAAGTAAAGCAAGGACGTGCACGATACTTAAAATTAGTGCTGACTATAAATGACTTATGCTCAGCCGCAGCAATCGCCAGTCATTATCTGACCTGCCACCTAAACGAGATTTGGTTTTATTAACGCGGCCGACATGGGCATCCATATCTTTGGCCAGAACGACTATACCAGAGTCGCATGTCGAGCGAAGGAGAGCGGTCAGATCCGAGAAAAATGCGTTCCTGGCGCGGACGTCACTACAGTCAATAGGCGTGTAAGCAGCCACAATGAATATATTTCTTAAATTCTTGCGTCTAGAGCCGGCTTTAATTGAACCTGCCAAGCGAACGCCACAAAGTCTACTGGTAACAGGAATCCGGTCTATCAATGCGGCTGCGGCCGTCGTGCTGAGGACCATACCTACTCCAGCCTGACCTGTACCAGCGGTTGTGGAGACACCCGAAGTGTATAACCTGTATCGGGTAGACAATGCAGGAGCTGTTAGTTCCATACGCTGACTACCGTCCTGGATTCTAGTTTCCGAAATACAGCAGAAATCGACATGCAATCAGTCTAACGTTCGTGCAAAAGCGGCTTGTTGACCTATCTGTTTTCGAGTGCGAACGTTGAAGGCACTCATATTAATTCGCATTCTAGGTCTAAGCAAGGGACGAGGAAAGCATGACGCTGAATGGCAAGAGATGGAACTTACCGACTCAGTGTTACCACGGTTAGTTACATCTGGTGTGGGACTTATGGAGTAACTATCAGAAATGGAGGTCGGGAGCGGCCTGAGAACGAAATTTCATAGGACAGTCAAGGATGGATCAGCAGTAACCTGTTTTCGCCTATCCACCGTGCTGTATGCAGCAGATAGGGCGACGTGGTTTATATTATGAGACGGTCGATGCAGCATGGATTTACTTGTGTTGTGATTATTCATAGTTGTGTGTGAACTTAGATAGTGTCAGGACGCCCGGACCTACACAGGAGAACGATTAGGGTTCCCAACCAAACCCTTTGATTCAAAAGCCTGTACCGCAAGGCAGTGGATTAGTGGAAGTATACCAGAACGGGTACTTTTTCCGGAAATAGACGCCAACCTTCTTCCAACTCCTAATATGGAGGACCGAGAGACTGATTTGACAGACCTCTACCTTCTGGCCTCTCCGGTCTGAGTGACTCTATCGGTGTGGTGGCCACACCGTCCAGTTTTGCCCAGTAGGTCATCGGGATGTGCAAAATCGCAACACCACGTCAAGGTCCAGTCTGGTTGTGACGGCAGCTTCTGAAACACTAACTGCGAAATGTCTTGTGGCGCACAAGGCCACACGAAAGCCGGCAGTACCGTTACACTGTTCAACTTTGGTCGGGATTAGTCGCAATAACGAGTAATGATGTGGGTCGTCATCATTGAACTAATGTGAGCCTAATCGACGATAGACCAGAACAATGGGAAACGTCGTCATTTTAATGTTGATACTCTTGAAGCAAACATTACGATGATAGATGGGCAAAACACACAAAACAAGAGAAGCATTGTGGAACGACAGACGAATAAAAACCGCCTATGCATGACACTGAAATCTGGAGAGTCGGTAAGCACGCAATCGATCAGCCGAGTGCACTTTACCCGCTAAACGTACCACAAGAACCGATAATATCTATTCGATCGATGATAAAGATCTTAACGAGCATTCGGTGTGCAAGTGCGTAAATGCCTATTTCACCGGAAATGTGAGTTGTTTATCGTCTCTGAAAAATCAAACAGGTATTAATTAACACTCATCACTCAGAGGCTTGACAGGAGACATAATAAACTCCTGAATACAGTTTACATGAGACTGGTTCATTAATCTCGATAAGGGTAACGGAATATCGGCCTGTGATTGCTATAATCAAAGGAATGATAATTCGGTGGTGGCAATACACCCCAGACATCCAAAGTTGAATTTCAGTTTCAATATTTGAAAACTTGACCCAATCCAAACAAAGGTGTGTACAAACCCCCTGTGTATCAAGTAGGTCGCACCAACTAGGAGGAGACCACGTGAGCCACAAGATGTTTGTTCGCAAATGCGTCCCGCTGAACAGAAGCAAACTGTGAAGTACTCCGCACGTTTGTGGAGTACTTACTGTGACAAGTATTGAACATCATGAATCTATCAGTGGCGTAAAGGAGGCAAAAGATGGTTAAGGCTTGATAGGACTCTACTCAATTCATGTAGAGAAGAACGATTTGGTGACTCATCAAATCGTTGTTAGTTAACCTTGCCCGATACGGAAGCTTGCCATGGTCGAACTTGCTCGGATCCAGATGATAGAACAGTTGATAATTACAGTTGATTAGTCTTGTAATCATTCGTTACTATTGGAACAAAAAGTGGGTGGAAACACAACGCCCCTTTAGATCGTCCCTTTAGAACGTACCTTTAGAAATTACCCCGAAACAGACAACTCTCCCACATAGACCATTACTGAGACTAAGACACGGATCACAGTTTGGATCATAACTTGACTTCATCCCGTTCAAGAAATCACGACGTTAATCACAGCAATTAGCTCACTGAGATCAGGAGTTCTATCTACAAAAGATACCCGCCATAAACACTGGTGTCAATAACTCCTAACTGTAGCTTCCGGATATGTAGTATATATGTTTGAATAACCACACATTCACTACTCAAGCTCTACAAAATCCTGAAGTCAAGCCACGCGATGAACACTAAGCTGATGTTTGCACAGAATGTGCGAGCAGCGGAAGTCCACAAGGAGACATGAATGTGTCTGATGATGTCTTTTCCGACAATACGCTGATGAAATATACCGTTCATTGCGCAGTATTCCCATCATATAAATGCATTGCGGCGAGAAAACACCGGTGACTAAAAACAGACAATTTCGCACTACCCACAGTATTCATACGGACGAGCTAAGTCTCATGACCGTAAAAATGAACTGCGTATTATTATCAAGACGTGCATCGCAAGCAAATTATGAAACAAAATCTAGGTTGTGACCTCCATAAAGACTACTCATCTGATAGATAAACAAAACGCTTGTGATGTATTTAGAAAACGAAAGATTGGACTACCGGTGGAAACTGAAACGAAGTGCAAGCTAAGATAGCAAACAAACATCTTTCAGCAGAAGGACTCATGAATCCGACTGAAACCGTTAATCCAACGACGCGATCCTGACAGTCAATTACTGACCATTGTGTTTTATGAGTGACTATGTTTCGCCGCCAAAATGCGAGTGCAGATAACCGCAATTAGCGGGGAACGGCACAATTATCGTAACTGGTATATGTTTAATGTAAACACGAGACCCAAAGACGCTGAGTATAAGCGGATATTTTGCTATTTACATATGGCTGGCGTTAGAAAGTTCCGTTGTGTTCGCATTTAATGTAAGTTTCGCTGAAGGGAACAATCATAAATGTTTCATTTCAAACATCTAAACCACGCGTCAGGTGTTGTCTAACTGAAGACAACAGCAGTCATTGAAAATTGCAGTACACGCGCGAAAAAACCAGAGGGATCCGCCAGCCTTAGTCATCAGTGGTGATAGAAGAAATGTTTACGTGGTTTTGCTGTGCAATGATGTGACACGTGTAATTTCGATGCCAAATAACTAACGTCATGAACGTGACCTATTTTATTTGTTACTCTATTCACATATTCAACTCAAAACTGGCAGAAGATTAGACGTTGACATATATACTATATCGAACGTTGTCCTACGACTATAATAATGAACAGTTCACATGAACAGCAACTTATGACCAGGTTTACGAACGCTTACAACAATGCATCGGAAGCACGTGATAAATCGTACCGTTAATTCGGCCGGTAAGTTAGGTCACGCGTTACTGTTACTTAGATAAGCAAACATTGTAGACAGCGGTAGGAAACGGAATATACGTATCAAAGCGAGATACAGTCCAGCTGTTTACGGCCGAAATAGAGTTTATGGGAATCAGAAAAGTGTTAGCGGATAGATTGAAAATCACCGACAATTCATCGCAGCTATCGCATTCCCATGAACTTTCCACTCGGCCCCTTTCGAAAAGAAGCACCAGACTCGAGTTTCGCTTTCATCAGAGCTCGCCAGTAGTGCATATTTTCACTTATATGAAAACCCAAATCCCCTAGTACTCATCGGTAATCAAAGTACCACTCAAAACCTCAATTATTTCAGTGATTACAACTTGGAGGGAAGTCCCAGTCGAAGGGTGGCCGACTGGAGTTAACGTGACAGTTACTGTGCCTCTTATCGAGACGTGATCATCACTCACAAGCGAAGGTGGTTGAGTGTTCACATGATAATTCGGTCTTGCCTAATGTGAGGTCAATAGCGCACTGATCAACACGGTTGCCTCATGAAAGAGTGGCCGGGTTCTAGTCCCGACAGTGGCACTATTGACTTATTCTAATGAAAGCGAAACTCGAGTCTATAGAGATTTCCTTATTTTTGTTCGCAAACAATGCTTCATTTCTGTACAACAACCATTTTTATCACCTTTGCATTTTGTTGAAATTGATAAAAGTGATTTTGCAATACAATACAAATTTTGTGCACGTTAGTCTGCTCTTCTCTCCGTTGCACAGTCGTTTGACGATACTACGCGGATCTATCATCCAATTTTTTAGCTCCGTTGTACTACGAACATCGTCGCATCCCTGATCGCTTTTCAGCAGTTCACGACAACTCTGTGATATTTCCCACTTCCGGATACTGGTAATTTGGAATATTGTGGTGGTCATCTCGAACACTTGTGAACACTATCCTGTGAGTCAAACCCTTATGATTACCATAACTTGCTGAAACTTTGTAACTAGTTTATCTCATTCGTTCATTTTGTTATCACCGATAGCGTAGTGTGGTATGTTCGCATTTACCTAGTCTATTCAGTAACTAGTCCTGACCACTACATGTCTAGTACTTTTTTCGAAACTGACCGACTGGAAAGCCTATTGGAGTATGACGCCTGCGATGAATTGCGGGTGATGTTCGGTCTGTGTGATATGTTAGCGTATGAAACAGTTGTAAATTAGTGAGGATATTGGCAACCGAGGAGCGCGTTAAATTTGGAGTTAAAGCATACTACTGTGACTTCATAAGTAGTGCAAATGTTAAATGTGAAATTGGACTGCGCACGACTCATTAAAGTAATTGGAAATAAGCAGTAAGGTCAAAAGCAATGCATCAACATCGGTTGGCAGACAGTTGTTTAACCGCTGCAACACAAAACTGGCTTTGTATAACCGTTCGATGGAACCATATGACATACCACAGGAAACTGATGTACATCCTAAACGTCTTCATTTAATTATTTCTAAGAGATAGATATTTAACCGGCCACCCCTGTTTGCTGATTCAATTTGGGAAAGCTCTGTCAACAGTCATTTTCAACCAAACGTATTCAAATATATCTAACAATATTCAAATGGCTTCACTTGGATGAAATGTGAAACGAAGTGTGTTGGTTTCTTCCGCAAGAATTACGAAAATGTCAATTGACTAATGTAAGATGTCTCTGATTGCTTTTTCCATCTGAGAGTGAACGTATGATCCAATTACTAAGCTACTTGTCCAGGATGCTTGCTAAACATATCATTGCTATGGGCTCATATGGATGCTGACAGAGTAATCAGAATATCGCACGTGTTCCTAAAAATGCTTTATTCTGATCGATAGGTGGTGATGAAATCTAGGTTTTGCACCAAAACCTCAAAGAATATAAAATAGTATATATGTTTTCGATAGAGTTCTCCAGAAATAAACCGTTACGCAATCCTCCTTCTTTCCAGTTTGCTTAAACTAACTCAAGTTGATCAACCTTGACAGACGTAATTGTGATCTGATCGTTTTCTCTTGAAAGTAGAATGTTTTTAATATGTTGCGTAAAGGTCTGTGACTAATAAAGTCCGATGGTCAACAGCTAAGCCATGCGGAAAGGAAGCTGCCTCACTGAAGAATGTGTCTCTTAGACTGTCACTCGCTTAGACATAACGAGGTGTTCCCCTTCTTCGACCGAAATTCATCAAACCAACTGTACCTTCCACTGTTTATTATACAACCATATCAAACAAAAATCTGGCTGATTCACCTATCAATTTTGAATTTCAAAATACCATACGTGAACGCAAGTCATATGTCCGTGTTATTGTAAAACTTAAGATACACTTCTTGACAATGCTTCCTCTGCAGCTTCCCTATAAGATTTCATGGTGAGCTGTGATGGTGATATAGTACTTCTGTTCAGATACTTTAACCGTTTTCACATTACCGAGGAAAGTCGGATTTAACCCAATGACAAACAAAATTATCAAACATCTTTGTTTTCAACATCCAGTCACGAATCTACCGATAATTTAATCCACTGTTTCAAATCCTTTCTCTATCGTAATTCTTGTCCTGCATGTGCTCTTGTAATTACTCAGAAATTCTGGAAGTTAACAATATCGGAGTTTGTTGCAGAAAACATCAATGAGGTAATAATCCAGATAAAAGTTTAGCAAAACAACTCTGTCAATCAATCTTAATTTTGTCTTAACTACCTCATGGTCACTTTTGGAACGTGATCTACAACAACCAACAGTTTCACTTCACGAATGGGGAGAAATGCTCAGCATATGTTGAATTGTTCAGTAGATTACCGTTATATATTAAAGGGAATCAAGTGGTTCAACAGAGTTAATCATTACAAACTGTGGCGTGATATACAATTCAAATCGTTTTTGACAAGAGCTAAATATCAATGACCTGGACCCTTTCTCTGTTGTCAGATTAAAAGCCAACGTGAGTGAGTTATAAACTACTTCTGTTGGCTGCGTTAATCAGTACTGAAACATAACGGTTGGAATAATTAGGTGGAAATAAATTAGTTTGTTGCAAAACAACAGTGTTTCGTTTGGTAGAGAAGTCACAGATAATAGAGGTTTGCGTAGAAAATAACAGTCTGAACTTTGTGAATACGACTCAGCATACAGTCTAGTTTTCATGAGGAAGATTATGTGTGGTAAAACTTCAAAGTATGAACGGAATGGTACTCTAAATGACTGGTTCCATTAATATCTGCCATATACCTATAGTGATTACCATTTCCTATTAGTTCTGACTGCTATAACTCACCGGAGGGCGACGCAATTTCTCAATGGCATACATCAACAAATCGTTCAAACAATTGTACAGTACTGTCTTAGCATGAACCCAGTAGGTAATTAGACAGCGTGCATGTCCGTCAAATGTTCTCCATCTAGGCGACGTCTGTACAAGTTGGGTGACACGGTGCACATAGAATTACTTGGTGCGGGTGTTCCATCACCATCCGTCCGATTCTGGTCCCACATATATCTCACGTTCGTCTGCTGTTCTTCCTAATGTATTGTAGTGTGCGAACGTCAGTTATATCCATAACGCGTGTCAAAGTCCGTACATATCTCACGTGATTCATTCCTTACTAATATATTACGGCAACACCTGGGGGCCGATTGTCAGTCGGTATATAATGTGTGTGCATAAACTATTCTTCGACTAATAACAATTGTACTATACATGCTTGTTTCGCTAAACCTCAGTTCTGCCGATATCAACGCTAGTAAGTCTAACATTTGTGAATTGACTGTCTAATTATACCGAGATTTTGGGCACTGCGATTTCCAGGTTTATGAACAAAATCTTCACAATTCAGTAGTTATGTGTACTGTTCAACGCAGCAAGATATGTGAAGTACTTTAGGTGTGAGAAGGGTGGATTAAGTTATTTTAGCATTACGTTCACAACACCTATTGAGCAATCAATAATTTTGTTATATTCGTAAAGTTTCACCCCTGACAGAGAAACTTCTTCATAACAGATGAACCAGTGATGAAGTTGAGAGCATTTGGGACAGATTAAACACAAACAAGCAAACAAAGTATAAAACAATAAAGACGCAGTGCCTAGTAGTGCCACCTCATTTTGTATCTATTCATTCGCTTGTTCCTGTGGAGCAGGTTACATTGGTCGCACAACAAGGCGCTTGTCGGAGAGAATACGCGAGCACCATCCAGCTTGGCTGACAACCGGACAACAACGAAAGATTTCCAGTGCAATTTTGGCCCACCAAGTTGATCCGGGTAACAGAGTAAATGTGGATGTCGCATAAAAGCCGATCTACCGTGTCACACGTGTTCACACCAGAGG
>JTDE01002801.1:47059-91093 GCA_014338405.1 Paragonimus skrjabini miyazakii | reverse complement strand
AAACTCTTTCCTTACGAGTCTTCATCCTTTGGTAAAAGTGCTTCTCCCGTTATATCTCGAAACGCTATGAATTCTATTGTTGCTAGGTTAGAAGGAATTGCCGTTTATCAGCATGATGCTACTGTACATACTCCTACTGAAACCGTTCTTGACAATCGATTGTATGTTGTGCTCCATTTGAACCATGTCGATGTCGAACTCTTCAAAGTGTATTTTCAGTATCTCAAGGTTTTCATAACTTGATTATCTTGTTGATAAAAATGGAATTCGTTCAGCTCCTACTCATTCCATCTTTGACCTAACGCTTCTTCCACTAAAATTTCGGATGAGCTGTTCTCATTATCGGGTTCGTGACAGTATAATACCTGACGGTCTTCTGGACTACGGGACAACTTCACAACCACTTGTATGACACTTACTTCACCATTGTTATTGATCAACAGGTCATGAAGTCTATCCACAATATTCATAGTTCTTAGTCTATAGCATCTACAGTAATGGTCTAATGGTGAAGTGTTACATTCGTCGTGTATTCCTTTGACATTCAACATCATCAATGCAGAATGTCTATCTCGATACACTGAGTATGGGGAGATTGGTTGTCCCGATTATTCATCACTAGGACATCTCCGTTTGTTTTGTTCAAATGTGAGTCTTCAAAATAAAGTGAATTGTCATCATTCCGTTCGATCATCTGTGAGAAATGATTAAAAAATGGACATGAAATGTAAATTTCCTGGATACCACAACCGACCAGGAGGGAATTGTGTTACACCAAATGGAATACTGTGCATGAGTGATCGGACCATTCTGCGTCTGTTGATACACTCCGTCTTCATGAATGATTTGCACTCTAATCATGTTGGCATTAGAAACAGTGAAATATTTGACTCCTTCGGCTGTTTGGTGACTAGAACTTGGTCAGGCTATATTGCAAGTTGCGCTGTTCAAGATGTGCGCTCCGACAACCAATGTGCATGCGCCAGACTCATCGAAGCAATAAACTATGACCATCGAGATGGTACCAGTGTCTGATTTGTCAGGTGGTCCATTACATCATAAGCGTACTGACCAGCTCCTGTACAGTCCCACTATTCCAAATGAACTGTTGCGTGATGTTAACACCTCTCTTCTTGAGCGTAATCCAGACTTGGTTGGCAAATCCGGAAGATTCAATCGAAACTGATAGTTTGCATTCGAGATGATCAGAAAGGCTAATAAGAGAAAGAATCCCCGGTGCTACCGTTCCGGTCAACCATCATTTATCCACATTCTGAAGCTTGGTTTCTTTTATCAACTCTATAAAGTACGCATTAAGCCAGTTGGCTAACCGAGTACATAAAAAGCAGTGAGTTGTCGAGAAAATCTCCGATTCTAAAGCCTTTGATCTATCTAGGATGCAACACGTGGATGAGGTTAGTCATGGGTAAAGGGTTGAGTGATTTCGGACTCTACTGTGAAAGCAAAACACACGATACTTATCACATATTACTTAAAAGGAAGCAACATTGCTACAACCGATCTTACTATCATATCCAACACAAGGAGATGATGTTCGTAGTCCGATCCTCTGTTTAATCTTAACATTGCAGACGTGTTTGCGTTCGGGAAAGCAAATCGGAAACATAGCTTTTTTCCAGTTACATGACGAATTGTGAAATCATACTCCATGTAATCGCAACGCCCAGCGAGCCAGCTTCCCTCGGGGGTTCTTCGCAGATTTTACCCACTCCAAGGGTCTCCGCATGGAAACGTCGGCCAAGCAAGTACGGTCTCCATTTTTCCAATGCTCATACGATCGCCAAACACTCCTTCTCCGTCGTCGAGTAGTTTCGTTCAACAGGAGCTAATAATCGACTGGCATATTCCACAAAACCACCTTCCTGCTTCAGTACAGCTCCGATTCCCACATCGCTCGCGTCCGTCGCGGCAACGAAGCTCTGTCCATCCAATCGTAATTTCAGGGCCAGCTGTTCCTCCTTCATCGATTGTTGGGTCTCAACGAACGCTTGGTTGGCCTTTTCTGTCCACTGAAAACGACAATTCTTCTCTACAATTTCGTACAATGGGCTGGTCAGTTCATTGAAGTTTTTAATGAAGCGACTTCAGAACCTGACGCGACCGATAAACTGTCGCAACGTCCTCTTCGATGTTGGCACCGGAATGGCCTCGATTGTAAGCAGTTTCTCGGGAATCGGTTGGACCTCACCCTGACCGACCTCGTGACCGAGTAGTACTACCGTTCGGTTCGTCAGTAGACACTTTAGACTGTTGATTCGTAGGCCGGCTTGTTCAATCTTCTGTAACACAGCCAAAACGTGTCCTGTATGTTTCGTCTCATTCGCACTGTAGGTGACGATATCGTCTCCATAGACCACAGTCTTGCTCAATCCGTCTAGCACCTTCAACGTCAGTCGTTTGAAAGTGAACGAGGGGTCTGACAGTCCGAATGGCATACGTTTGAAGTGGTATTGCTTTTCTCCCACTGTGAATGCAGTCTTATCTCGGCCCGATTGCTTGATTGGAACCTGCCAATATCCAGACCGCAGGTCTAGCACTGTAAATATCCCGGCGTTCTGTAGCTTGTTGAGAATTTCTGTCACGGCTGCGACTGCTACGACTTTATTGACTGTAATCTCGTTGAATCTTCTGAAGTCGACACAAAATCGAAATTTCCCATTGGGCTTTCTAACCATCTGAACAAGAGAATTGAATAGGCTATCAGCCTCCTCAATAATTTCCTCCTCCAACATGTCTTTCACTTGTAGCTCGATTTCCGGCTGCAGGTAAACCGAAGTCATTCTGGGCCCGAATGGTCGAAATTGGTCTGGCTTGATAAAGATTTCATGTTCAATCCAGTCACAGTAGCCATATGGATCTTGATCCGTGGTGAACAACTTTCGGAATTTGCATATCACTTCATTCAGCAACCGATTGTCACAGACTGGTACTACACCCGGTGCGTTCGCTTCAATTTGTCCAAGCTGTGGTTTGCATTTTCTCACTAACGGAACCACACCATACTTTGTTACGAGTTTACCATGCTTCAAATCAATCACAGCCTCGGCGAGTTCGAGAAAATTCGCTCCAATATAGTCCGGCGTGCGTCGGGGGAAATGACGAACGGTTGCTTGACTACGTGACCATCAATTCCGACCCCATACTCCGCAACGCCCGTAACTCTGAGTGTAAACCCACCGACTGTTCGAATGACCATCGCACACGGTTGAACAACCTTTCCCGGCCTCGGCCCACTCAATGAAATTGCCGTCCCAGTGTCAATCAAACAGCACTCCGAGCATCTATTGATTTCTATCCTCGCCTGAACTGCCGTTTTATCAACCGCACCTATTATCGGATCACCCTTCCCAGACAAAAAACAATCAGCAAAACGTTTGTTTACATGAAACCTATTCTCTCCTCGCGGGCAAAATCTTCGCCAGTGTCCACGTCTTCCGCATCTGTAACAGACGTCGCCACAGTTCTGTTCCCTCCTGACCTTCAAAGCGGCCACCTCTTGAGTCAACTTTTCCACTGCGGTTCGCAGGTCATTCAGTTCACGTGGTTCACTCGTCTTCAACTCGTTGACTGTCGGGGAGTTGTCTGCCAGTAATTGTCAAGTCACATCCGCCAGCTGTTCCAACGTCATTGGATGTGCGATGAGAGCCACCCTGAGCCGATCCCGCACCGCTGGTGGCATTCCGTCCAAGAACTGATCTGTCAGCATGCATTGTTCCGAATCCTGGTCCAAATGTGGCGAGGCTCTTGACAACGTTGCCCGCAGTGACACGGCATACGCAAGAGCGTCGCCTCCTGGTCCCAGCCGGACACCCTTGAACTGCCGCATTGCCTCCTGGCAGTCAGCTGGGTTGCCGAACCCGGCGATCACCATCTCCTTCGCGGTGGCCCACTCCAGCTTCACGGGGCCCCTTCGCGCCACATCCAGCGTTGACTCCACCCTGCCCTTGAGCAGCATCCGCAGGGCCGCCAGTTTCGCCCAGTCGGTCTTGACTCCGACCGTCCCGCCACGTTCTCGAAGTCCTCCAGGAAACTCCGGACGTCTCCATCCTCGAACGGCTGCGGCCACGGAATCTTCATCCTTCTATCCTGGTCACGGCACCAATTGCTGTGAGCGAAGAACGTGGATGGCACGAAGGTTATTTATTTAGAAAGGCAACACATGGGTTATGACATCAAGCAAAAGCACTCATCTGTGTACGGAACTGAGACCAGACCGTCACGGTTGTCACTGATGTCAACGCTCAGTTCCTTTACATAGCAAGGACCATTTTGGGCGATGCTGCACTCCGATGTTTCGTCCTGTATTTTTCGTGCCACAACTTCAAGGTCAAAATATATGTTCTGGCTCCATTACAGAATGGTGATGGAGTGAATTGTATAGCACGATCGTTTATCTTCACTACAGTGGGTGGTCGCACAAAATGTGGTTGAGTGAATGAGGGAAAAAACATATCTGACTACAAGCCATATAAAGTTAATTTACTCCCCCGACTAAAATTGACATTAATACATGTTATAGTACTAGATAGCTACTGAGAATAGCTACACAGTAGCTCGACTTTTGATCAACCTGGTGCAAAATATCAGGAGACATGCGGGATTAAATACCCCTTTGAACAGAGCGTCATTTCTTTAAGAGTCGGTTAATGAAAATCGCGTGAACAGATTCCATAACCACGCATGAAGGGTGGACATGCACCACAATTCCAATGAAACGAGTTGGGAACAAGAGTTTTTGTTTGGTCTGGGCCTAGTAAATGCCGACAACCAGCGCGTTCATTGTCAAATCGAAAATGAAAGGTTCTCGCGTTTTATTGTCGTTGTATATTTTATTGCACGCTTTGTATCCTCGTTCCTACTCATTTTATTGATTATTTATCTTGTGGTATTGAATTGACACCCGATTTATTCCCAGACATGCAATACTAATAACAATAATACCATTCATTACTCACATGTGAAAGTGGTTGAGCGTTCACAGACGATAATTCGGTCGTGCCTAATATAAAGTCAATGACACAGTGGTCAACCCGGTTGCCCCATGAAAGTGTGGCCGGAGTTCTAGTCCCGGCGGTGGCAAGGATGTGCACTACTGACAAACTCTAATGAGAGCGAAACTCGAGTCTAGTGCTTCTTTTCGAAAGGGGCCGACTGGGAATTCTATGGGAATGCGACGATTGCAATCAATTGTGGGTGATGTTCAATCTATAGGAATAATATCATTCGACAGAAAACTGCGAACATGACAGTGATGCTTGTTTCAACTTTATGAGACATTTCTTAGTTTGATCAGGCGATGCAACTGTGGGAACGACTTGCTAGCTACTGTGGGAGTATATGTGCTTCCGTTGTTCTATAGTGTCAAAGTGGATAGCAATCAAAGTTGACTGAGTCTACGCCTCAAACGATCTCACTGATTCAACTGTAGCAAAGAGTTCGGATTCCATAGGTTCTTTCGAAGGTCCCAACTATTCTCGCTGGGACCAAAGTTGCATTGAGAGGTTCCTGTAAAAAAAATCCACAATGGGCGGGTTTGACAAAAAGTGGTCTTCGTTAGAAATCCGTGGCAATCAGCCTCGTCAACAGTGCAATTAAACGGCACGGGTACACATCTCCCGCTCGCATATATCAACCTCATTTTATGGGGGGTGCTGTCTCAGTAAAATGAACGATAGATTGCTCTGTTCGTTTGCCTAGTTTTTCTCCCGACAAGCGAAAGTGTGCGGCAATTCTTCTATCCAAATTGTCTGATGTTAATGTTCACAACGTTGCAGACAATGAAACATTACCACTCAAGCCTGTGTTACATTGGCAACGCTACGCAGAAGTGAATACACAGAGCAATCTAAACCGATTTCGTTCAACAGCCCTCAAAACATTCATGTGGTGACAAAGAAATAACACATTTTGTGTTGCGTAAGTCAAACGTGAAAAAAACTTTCACCGTTTTCAACAGTCAACTAACTACTTTACTGGGGTGAGTGATATTAGTGATTACCATACAGTTTCGGTTTGGGACGGTGTTCATTTTAACAGATACGAAAATGAGCTCAATGTATAGATGACTGAGCCACAGAGACAAGAGGAAACTAACCGTGAAGATACGATAAAATCGATGCAACAAACCTGGTCTGATTCTGAAGGAAAGCGTGTTTTTGTTCTAGGAATACGCGGTTGGACAAAAATAGCCAGGACTTACTGCACCAAGACCTAAACAAACTGGATGAACACTTATTTGCCCGGAACGAATAGGGCAATCTATTGTGTTTACAGTTAGACCTTTCAGCGACCTCCTACCAAAAATAAGCGCCAAACTTGAGATTCACTCTTGTTAAGGCTCATCGGTAATGCACGTTTCTGATCGGGATTCAAACTCTGGCACCTAATCTCATGAACCAACCATATTGACTACTACACTGTTTGTCACATACCAGCCACGATCGAGTTATATGCAACCGTTCAGCCACGTCTACTCATTAGTGCTGGTCAGGTTGCTCGATTACCTTGGGACGAGATACAATAGCTCTTCTGTTAACTCTAACTGGCAGTAGCAGGCTGAACAGTCTCTCAGAATATGAATGCTGTAATCAAACGCGAGTAATCTATTACTCGTGGCAACCACGGCTAATCACCAATAAGTAAAACGGCGCTCTGCAAGCTTAATACACTTTGTAACCTCATTTTAACTGAGACCTGGTCGTGGGGTGTTTGACTGGAGGTAACAAGACAGTTGATGTACCTCTTCTCGAAGTGATAGGACAAACTGGACACCACTCACAAGATGCGATAAGTCGGTCCTGACTGATGGAAAGTCAACGGTACAGTCGTTAATACGGTTGCCTCATGAGAAAATGAACACAGTTCGAACTCCGGATGTGACACTACTAAAGCTTTTTATTGGGTGGAGTAATCGAGTTTGGTGCTTCATTTCGAAAGGAGTTGGTTGAAAGTCTATCTGTGTACGAAAGCATCGATTAACCGCCAGAGGTGTGCAAGATACTTCAACCAAAGTCTCGACCAAGCATTGTCGTTTAATACTGGATATCGATTGTTTACGTGACATCTAAAGAATGATCAGCACCTCTTTGCTGACCATTACACACCGGATCGGGAGTACGGCTCTCATTCGTTCCTCTGACTTGATACAATTCCAGCGAACTCATAAAGATGCCGAACAAAGATTGTGAGTTTCACAATCTATTGGAATGTCTAAGGCGGACGGACGAGTAACATCTTTTCAGGATATTGAATGAAAGAGTATTCGAGTGGAGATCCGAGTGTAAGGTATTCAATGTTGGCATGAACGTACCCACAATACAAGATGCTGGTGGTTCGGACGGTCTACGGGTTGCTATCATAAGATTGACCGCTTAGCCACAGAAACAATCTGAAATGACCTTAACCGAATGATTGTTATGACTACGGAACTGTAGATGCTTTCACATTTGGGAAAGATGAGAGATATTGTAGCGGTTATCAACAGCCAGGAAAAACGAGTGTAGTAAGCTTTACCAAAACCTGAATGGCACGATACCCAATTAAAAAGCAACTACTGATATCTAGGACAAATTCGTATTGAACAAGTTCAACTTTCTATCCTTATTAGGTGTTCAGGATTCCGTATTCAATCAAGCAAAGGCATGAATGGATTGAATTAGCAACTTCCAGTCATTTCACGATTTAAAAACTCGGTTCAGTTATACAAAAGACGGCCTACCATGCTGAACAAGCATTCAGAAAATGAAATACAGATTATTCCAAAGAACGAAAAAATGTCAAAACAGAAATCCGTAATTGTGGTACAGTTTGTAACACATCCAGAGGTTTAGACTCGCCATAGCAGGCATGTTTTCCCAAACTGCCAATACCCAACGTGACGTTGCACGATGGCTAAATTGTCAGCATACTACAGCCTATGTTAACACCACATTTATGCATGTTGAAGAAGTAGAGAATTATCGTTTGTTTTTGTAGTTAATTTCACGTTCCTTATTTTTATGAAATGACAATGCAGCATTATTTTGATCTTTCACTCTTTTTTGTACGTCGCTGACAGTAATTCTCCAGCTTCGTCCCAAGGAAATCTCTCATACAGATCAAGAGACATCCATTCGAGTGATACTTCGCGACGGTTCAGGCGCATAGTGATCATAACTGATATACGACGCAGAGCTAGGGGCGCTGCCAGCAACGCTCTATAGAAGAAGTTATCCGTAGTTGTGTTGTATCCTTGGTTTAGAAAAATATGCGTAAATCGACTCACCATGTCACCGGACAAGTAGCGGTCCAATGGATCGAGTTAAAATGTGGTAGTGCGTTAAAGACATGTTTTGACCCGCTATCAACGTTCGGCCAAAATGTGCTGCCACAGTTGTTGAGTGTTGAACATGCACATAACTAATCTGCATGTCTTCCAGTCATTCGTTCGTAACGGTCACGAGCCCGGTCAGAGGGCCTTGGGGCACTGGTCGTCGCTCACGGTAACAGTGACATGGAATAGGTTAAAAGAAAAGGTCACCAAAAATAATAAAAACTGATAAAACAAGATTAAGCGGAAAGACTACAAGTGATATCAATGCAGACAAGCCACTGATTGAAACACATCGCCATTCTGGACAGCGTTCCCGATGTAGGTGATCACGAAGACCGCAACCAGGTTGGTGACATCTGTTCATCTTACTCAGTGGAACAAGTAAGGTCCTTATAGTTGGGCACCACGTTGTTGCTTGGCCACCGCACAATCTTACCCAACTGATGGCATTCTCAGTATATTAGTCGTGGTGAATTTCTCAGTCGTTGTGTTGTTTGCCGCATGACGTGGTTACCTTTGAAAGGTAATTCTATGTAAACCCTCTTTTTCTCTACAGTGATCACTTCTTCGGACGACGTTTTTTGTCTGCTGTGTCCTTCTGTGAACTTTTTGGGATAACCATTAGATTGTAAGACAGAAGTGATCAAGTCTAGTTCCTCCGCAAGACTTTCGTGAGTACAGATTTGTCTTGCGCGTGTGAACAACGTATTTACTAATACTCGTTTATGTTGGATCGGTGTGACATAGTTGAAGACTGAGAAATTCACTTAAACGAACATTTAATGCGGCTGAACTCCGTGTACTCTCTCGGACCCAGAAGTTACCAGCGCCTTCAATGAAAGGAGACCAGCCTATCGGGGCCACATCACATTGCGTTTACCAATTTACCTGTAAATGCGGTGAAAGTTACATAGGCAGAACCGAAAGATACCTGATCTCCAGAGTGAAGGAACACTTGCCCAAATGGATGCAAAAGTCCGTATTACCGGAGAACGGCAATGTTGCGGTAACGCGTAAACAGCCAGTTTCATCAGTCGCTAGACATGTATTGACCATTGGTCATGCTATCGATCCAGCATGTGCATTCAAAATCCTGTTGCGTCAATCCAACTGAAGATTCCTGAGGTTTGCTGAAGCCGTAGCAATCAATCGCCTCAAGCCAGCTCTCTGTGGTAGCAAAAAACTGTTTGTGAACTTGACCCTTCCCTGAACCTAGTGACTTATCTTAACCCGCATACTGATCATCAACCCCCTGAATTGCGTGCTATAGAAAACCGAGCCATGTTATCGTAAACTTACACATCTGTCTGGAACCCTTTTGCGAAGAGGACATTCATCGTTGGGCAACGTTGACTGCTCCTCCATAAACAGTGAAAACTGAAACTTTTAAATAAGGCCGAAGTTTGATGTGAAGACCTTGAAAACACCCTCATATGTGTTAATCATTCCATCCTGTCGCCTACCTGCAACACTGCTGTCGCCGAAGCACATGCGCAGTCAGCTGATCTTATCTTGGGCTTCATTCCAACTTTTGACACACTATTCCTGATAGTGACAATCGAAGAATATGAAATCTGACGAGTTGGCAGGCTAACATACAAAATCTCAAACACATAGGAGAAAGACGAAGGGCCGTTCGAATCTGACATTTGAAGGGCAGGTCACAAGCTGCATGATTCCGTGCCGTTAGGCTCGAAAGGTGTTATCCGCGTGTGCACCCGTGAATTCCATATTGCAGTACGTTCACAACAAAGCTCTGATTTTAACCAAAGGTGGAACAATGAACGTTACATAAAGACTCAACAAAAATCGAACCAAACGGATCCATAAATGTTTCTGGGCTGTCTAAATAGGAGGTAGTCGACGAGATGATTTGGGTTATGCTAAGCACTCTGAGAAGACCGCGCACACACGTGAAAGCTAGTGCATTGTGTGATGTTGGGATCAGTATCATACACAGTACGATACGATACCCTGGACCCGGCAACAAAATCCGGAGTCCAGACCAAAGGGCCTATGCGATGGACACGTTTATTAATCGAGCCAATCGGGCGACCGAACGGGCATAAAACATCGCCAAAACCACAGCCAGTTAATCTGGCTGTGCGTAGGGTGGGGGTGTATGCGTATTTCCAGTCAAGTCGTTCGACCCCATCGCCCCAGTGCTTTGACCACCACGGTTCACGATCGATAACACCTGGTTGCTTACACGCGCCTCTGTAACCGATTCACCATTTGAAGGACAATGTTCGACTGGGGACCAACATGCGCCGATGAGAGTGCAACTTGGACAGTAGAAACACGATATTTCCTTAACGGACTGTGCTATCACGGTAGTTTTTTTTCACCAACAGATAGATAAAATGCTGCATTAATGAACGAAGCAGATTTACAAATTACTAGAAGGCTGGTGAAAACCTACCAATTTTTCCACTGAATCTGAGGCACGTCATGTTGTTTCTAAGGCTATTGTGCCAATTATGGACTCTGACGTGATGTATTATAGTCAAGATGTGATAACAATAAGCGTCGCCTAGCATGTCTCAGTTTTGTGGCCTGGTTACTGAGTAGTGTCGTTCCGCTTCCTGTCAACACGTGTTGTTTTATCACCATATCCGCGATGAAGGTAACTTGTTGCGTTATTGAGATCCACGTGGACAGCCCTTTCGAAAATGTTGTCCATATTGAATGGCTTATTTATCTGTAAACCTGTTCGTCCTGAAAAACGATACATCCGTTTGGTTTGTGTCGATACAAAGCATTCGCATCATACAGGTTTTGGTTGGGTGATTACAAACTGGGATAGGATGATACATATGAGTGCTGATCGGGCTGTACGGGGTGGGGAAAGGAGCGTAACGCATTCTTACAAGTATCGTGTTTGTTCACAAACTTTCTCTAGGACTGTACAGACTCATGGCGGCTTAGAATCAATACTTTCATTTCACCGAAGGCACGAAGGACTTGTGGGCCCTGAGGTGACTAACTTGATGTGTGTGTCTATCTATTTGACTCTGGTCATACTGAGTTATGTTGGATGACTTATTTTTCAGTTCAGTTCAGTGAGCCGGATACCAGCCGAGCTCAATTTGGTCTGGACATATTTACCATATGGTGTTCCTACCGTCCATTTGCGCTCATCGGTGCATGTTGGTCTCTAGTTGAATATTGTTTTTCAAATGGTGAATCGGTTACAGAGACGTGTGTGAGCAGCCAGGTGTTATCGATCGTGAACCGTGGTGGTCAGAGCACTGGGGCGATGGGGTCGAACGACTTGACTGGAAATACGCATACACCCCCGCCCTACGCACAGCCAGATTAACTGGCTGTGGTTTTGGCGATGTTTTATGCCCGTTCGGTCACCCGATTGGCTTGATTAATAAACGTCTCCGTTTCGTAGGCCCTTTGGTCTGGACTCCGGATTTTTGTGCCGGATCCAAACTCCCGAACGTACTGCACATGCTGAAGTCAGATGTACCGGGACCGGGTAAACTCATTGCGAAAACCAACCACCATATACCATGCACCCTGGATTTGTCCTCGCAACAAAAACCGGAGTCCAGACCAAAGGGTTTACCGAACGGACACAATACATTGCTGAAATCAAAACCGGATTAGTTTGCTGTGGGTAAGCCGGTAGTGTACGCGCATATCTAATAAGGTCCATCAGCCTTAACGGACCCAGCTGGGACACGTATGTTAGCGGTGCATGGTTTACCAGATGTTCTTGAGAGATGTGGCAACAACCACAACAATTCTCGTCGGCGGTTTGATCTAAATATTCGGAAGTGAGCATCAAGAGACATTCGGATTAATCCGTTACTTTTTCCTAACATAATGAAAAACTGTGTCCAAGATTGTCAACACAATACTTATATGTATACACAATCGTGAACAGACTGCCTGGATGGGGTCTTCGTGATCACTCAAACCGCTGGTTAGAGACGCTATCCGAGATGGCGATGTGTCGCAGTCAATGGCGTACCTGTATCCATACCATTTCTAGTTCTTCCTCTTAGTCTTCTTTTAATAATTTCCAACTTTCTTGCTAACGTTTTCTTCTAGGATATTCCACGTTACTGTTGAGGTGAACGGCGGCCCGAGCCACAGTACCTTTTGGTCAGGTTCATGGCTGTTATGATGATAATGATGGCCAACAGGGCTCAGCCCACGAGGATACGACAGACACATTTTGCACTAGCTCATACCTGTGGAACCTTTTCATATGTGGACTAACTGAGTAATCAATTGCCCAGAATGAATAAGACAACAGTTATGGGCATCTCAGCAAGTACCGTTCACGTGACCGTTGTTGAATATCGAATATCACTTCGCCCTTGTTACTACATGTTATCTTCATTAGTATAGTCGACTTCGACAGCTCTTTATTTGAAGTGGATGTTTTCGTACAAAACCCATTTTGACTTCAGCAATTGATGATGTGATTAAGGAGGAATTGTCACGTACTGAGCTACCCAATCGAGAGGAAATCAGAACGGGAATCTGAGCAGGACTAAGCAATCCCAATTTAGTGGGAAATCAACACAATTTTATAGAGGAACAACAGGATTTACGATTACTATTAGGCGTCAGGCGTTCTCGTGTTTTGACTGGCCAGTTTGTTGCTGTGTTGTTCCACGACTTTGTATCTAACAACTCAGTTGTTTGAAACAGATACGCATTCAACAGCAACTGATCGCCGTCTCCGGTTGGTTGGCGCCAGTTTGACCATAATTCTGTCTGTAGCAGCTTGTACGCTCTAGTCCAATCTCATTACAAGAATAACGGCCTCCTCCGAATTTACTAGGTACGGAATCACAAATATTCTGTATGATAAGAGGAACGTTTATGTCATCAATCCAACTTCATGAAGTGGAATCGTGACCCATCAGCTCGGTCTCTACATTCTAACCGACCGTCCAATTGATTTGGTGTTTTTCGGTCAACATACAAAGTTCTATGGAATTATGTTGAGTCCAATGAACAAATAAAGGACCATGGAGAGACTGTGACCAGAAAACTGACCGGTAATTATTAAGAGTAAAATAAACAAGACGCCCATAACAATGTCAAATTGTTTGTTTTCTTTCACCACGAGAGAGTAATTACTCAGCCGAATATGTTCACAAGAGTACGGTAAATTTGAACGAGGACTTTGCACTTGATGAAAAATGTGGTCACTAGATAAGTAGGGACTGAGCATCATATCCATTTTTCAACCCGAGGTTATAATTTGAATTGTGATTTACTGTTCAACAATGCGTGAAAAACGAAGATCCTTTCGATCGAAAAACATTTCGAATAGGAGTGAATAGTCAACATATTGTCAGACGTCCGATAAGAACAGCTACGCGGCGATTTACACTGCGTAGTTCTAATGCTAAGATGTTTAAGACTTCACCTGTTTATAAGCCATATCCTTTGATATTCACAATATGAGTCCGCAAACTATTCCACATAGAAAATTCGACAACAAGAAGAAAAATTGGCATACATTATGAACATCTAGAAGGAACTAGTAGATGAAAGCAATAAGTTACCAAATTACAGACAATGTCAAAAACAAGGCTACCAAAGCAACCGAAGTGAGGTAATGTACACAACGTTGTAATCCGAGTAGATGACGTTCCAACCTGAAACCGTGGCTTGTCAAAAGAGTTCAACATACCCGAGCTTTCTTGTTGCATGAGCTCACATAGATATTTACCTCCCAATTCAGCGACAGTCTAATGGAAATGAAAACTGCGAAAAAAAACTATAATTCAGTTGGGTGGTTTCAGGACGGTATTTTAGGTGTAACGGTAATTCATGGTCGTCATCTTCGATAATTAGGATAGAGGTACACACGCGACGATCATAAGGTGATGACTACAACTTAATTGAAATCGGAGTATAAATGTACCGAATACGTGACAAATTCGCACTCGAATTCACAAACATAGCAAGAGACTGAAGTGGAATGTGTAAACACCCAAGCAAGAATGATAAACGTGACGAAAATAAAAGTATATGCATCAAGAAGCAAAACAAAATCGAGATCAACCAAAGTAGCAAACTACTTTGAGGGAAATCGACCAAAAATAGCGGCAGGATTCCCACCAGAACGACTCGCAACGCTGAAATAGTTGAGTTGACAATGGTTCAATGCGAAAAACCGATAGATTGGATAAAATCATTACGAAATGAAATAATCAAAACCAGTCACCTCAGTTTAGAGCTGATGAGCCACTGTTGAACACCTTGTGGTATCGGAAGTTGTACAATCAGTTGACTTAGCGGTGTTTGTGGACAACCGACACTGTTTCGAACTAACTGACAGCGACGTAAATGGACGCGAATGCATTGTTTGGATAGATGGCTTAAACTGCAAGGTTGCGTCTTGAGTTTCCGGAACCATTCGGCCATAACAGTTGGAACAGGACTGGTCGAGGGAATAGTCGAATGGTCGGTGGAAAGCATGTGCATAGGAGTATCAGGTATTGTGTTGATGATCAACTGAGTTTCTGTGTACGCCAGTAGCAAACAATCAAACAAAGGCGTCATATTACGATAGACTCGATGGGGCCAGTCCTTAATATTGCTGATCAAATTATGTGCCAAAGATGGTGAAAAGTCCAGAATGCTCTCAAGTAGCAAAGGATGAGATAGTGCGTGTACCGTGGCAGTTACGAGGCAACCAGAGCTGACAGATTTCCAATGCACCCCGAGAAACCAAGGTAAAATGTAATGAGCAACTGTCCGGACAAACAGTTCGTGACCGGGAACTTTGCTCGAGGCTGGAAAATGAGAAAGTAGATTTAGAAAGAGGTTGTCATTTGTGATTGACAGATTCTGCGGGCGCATTGAAGGACAATTTATCAATATGTGGTCTAAAAACGTCCGCAACTGTTCATGACACACACTCATCGACAATTGACCAGTATCCACATATGCAATGCTTCGGGCTAGAGCGAAGGGAAATACTTCGTACCAGAAAAAATGCGACGCTGATCGCGAGTGTCGAACTGTGTGTAAGTCAAACAATGTTGCCAGGTTGCATTCTAGGAAGTCAGCCTCGGCACATAAAACGCTCCAATTGTCAAGCCAACCAGGGCTGGGGAATTTCAAAGCCAATGTAGCGAAGTACAAAACCAAAGGAGCAAGCCCAAGAACGTGAATAAACCTTTGGGAACGCCCGGGACAGTGTTTATCAAAAAGACTGAGTAGATCGTGAATCAACCGATCTTGAAGTTGTGGAGACGGTATCTGAAGTGGAGGAAGACCCCAGTCGCTGAGAACCCGTAGCCAAGCCCGGGCAGAGTGTGGAGGCTGGAACAAGCCATGCAGTTGCAGCCGACGAACGCAACATAAACTTTGATTAACCGGGACCAACTTGCGTAAAACGAACGAGCTAATGCGTCGAATACCTCTGACAACTTCTTCTCGTTCAACAAACCAGCGATCGACTGCATCGGTACACAGGTAGATTAAAAAATCCTCCAAGTTCTTGCAACCAGGATCCCACTAAAGTCGTAAACAACGAGAAAAGGGTCATATATAACAATGAGCACTCTCGATCGTGCTTGGGCATCAACCATTGAGCTTGCTACAAAACAATCACATCAGCGTCACAGCGTAATTCATATCATTTGGACAGAAAGTCCAAAAAGACATGCCGTATGGTAAATAGTCAGATAGAATGTATCACCCCGAACGCGTCGCTCAAATAGATGGAGATAAACAAACATTAACCGGTCAATGATGAGGAGTTATGCTAAAAGTTTATAGGCGTTAAACCATCCCAGACCGATTCAGAAAGCTTGCACAAGACGCGCATGCTCTCCACTCAGAGGCAAAGTTGAACGAGTCTTACGATTCTGACGAAAAATCAGACGCCGATCGATCAATTATCAACAGGGATTAAAGTGAAGAAGCTCTCAAACACTATACCGGTAAATTCAAAGCCATACACAAATTCTACATACAAGAATGTGAATATGTGTATTAGTTTGAACGAGTAAGCATGGATGAGTTGTTGTTTTAACTATTGAACCTCCTTTCCTCGTAGGTTAAAATCGATGACGGCCTGCAAACCAGCAATCATCGACCGTGGCCGCATAAGAGCTAGAGAAAGGGTTTTGCAAACAGTTGGTCCCAGTAACCACCACCGAAGTGGTGGACGGCCGTTTTGATCAAGTTGGGTATCAGTACCACGCATGCCGCAGAATCCAACCCACGATCCGGGTATAAGCGACAGAATGCAAACCAGACATTTATCCACTAGACTACGCGGTCATGGTCGTCAGGGTTGCTCATGGAAGAAGGAAGATAATTCACATACCTTCCTGTAAAACCACTGTTGATCACTTCTCTGGCAGGCACTGGGACGAGCTGTTTACATAGGTGACTGGTAATTCAAGTCACACCGGGTTCCTGTTTGAGGGAGCTTTACGCATACAAATAGAACGGTCAGAGAGGTTTAGAAAATTAACTGACCAGTGAAAAATGTGTTCCGATTAGAACATTTCTTCCAACTGATGTGGATCAACAATCAATTCGTCATGACAAACAGAAACATTCAAGAGGCAATATTTTAATGGATTAACGAAATACAACTAGGAGACTCACTCTGAGTCACGATGCGGTAGGCCTGAGCGTATATGTTACAAAACAGCACAATCAACTCACGTAGTCCGGGTTTTACATAAGACTGTGGCACGATATACGATGTGCTTAACACAAGCATGAGAACATTTACATTCTCTTAAAAGGCAAAAGTAGTCAGAACTTGTCCTACCCACATTTTGCCATAAAAATGGTCCTACAGAATTGAAGCAACCATCGCTGAGATGATCCTAATGTTTTTTACTAGTTGGTGTAACATGTACACTAGAAAACTGGTTCTCCGGAACAAGAACACGTAACAGATCGTAGTGTAGTGAAAAGTAGTTCAATAAAGCGAAATCTTTATTGTCCAATTCGATTTTTTTCGTCAGCAGCGTGCTCGAGTTTATGAACCGGAATTCCAGTCCACAACGCATTTGTGATCAGGAACTACATACAGTTCATTTGTTCCGCTAAAGTAAAATTTATACAACACACGGAGGACTGTACAACGAATAAACAGCAACAAAATCGGACAAGAATGATAAGAGATATGCATCTCTACTGATATACTGCTTACACAACTTGCAACAACCTGGATCCCTTCCAACAATCTGAACGTTCCTGAGGAAGGTTAAAACGTTCAGTATTACAACTTGCTTGTAACGCTAAGTTATTCTCAATCCATTTATTAATCTGAACACCATTCATCCAAGATTGTTGTTGAGCGTCTGGATAGGAATATTCAGTCATTCCTATTACGATTAACATGTTTATCTCACAAACACGAGGGTAGAGACACAAACTGTAGTCCCCATTAGAAAACGTAAAACTGATGACTTCAAATAAGAACAAAACCCGCGTATAATGCCTTCTTTCAAAGTGGATCAATAGGAAAGCTTATCCGGGTGGAAATATGGGCAGTGTTCAACATGTACTACTGTTGTACAATTTCCGTCAGAATCTTTGTAAGGAAAGCGAGAATCGACACAACTTGTGCATCGCAGCTCCCTATCGTTCCTAGCAGTCATATGCAATTTTTGTTAGACGTAGTTATTTCTTCTGTTCCTCTTAACAGAACAAAAAATCCAGAAAGCTGTCATAACGTTCGAGCTATCTACTTAATCTTATGGCAGTTCAGTGTATCCATAATCCGTATATCCATGTCCACGTAGTGTGCCAAACCGGTTAGCACGCTAAGTTGAACATTCAACGGCTACCCCGCTAGTGAAGTTTATCCATCAATCATCGCATGAGTGTGGACCCGGATACAAAATCCGGAGTCCAAAACAGAGGGCTCACCACAGTTTAGCGAATGGTCCTAACACGTAGCTGTAACCACAATCGAGCCGGCACGGGGGTCAGGTCGACAGGTTCCAGTGCCCCTGTGCTTTGGCCATCAGGGTCCAGGTCGATAAACACCTGGTTGTTCACATACGTATCCGTAATCGTTTCAGCATTGGAGAGGCAACGCTGGTCTGGGGAACATCAAGCATCCATGAGTGCAAACGGACAGAGTACGGATACGATATCTCCCTAGCGAATTGCGCCATCACGACAATTTCTACACTATACAATGAATAATGAAAAGCTACACTCACCAATGAAACAGATTTGCAAATCAATAACATATTGGTCGAAAACTAGCAATTTTCCGATAGAATCTGAGGCAGTTCGTGCTGGTTTTAGGTCTACTGCACCATTTGGGGACTCTGACGTGAAGTCTTGTAGCCACGCTGCCAAAACGATAAGCGTTGCATGGTATATCTCAGTTTTATGGCCTTGCTATTGAGCCGCGTTGTTCCACTTCCTGTAAATATGCCTTATTTGACCATGCTGTACTAGCGATGTTTTGGGAGGCGTAAAAAACAGCCCCAAAAGAGTGTCCATCAACTCGCTCAATTATGTAACACGTTAAAGCCTAATGTATACGGAATACTCAAAAGATACAGAAATCGGCCATGCCGGGAGGAGTCTTGGATGTCGGATACGGGCATATGTTAATCAGTTTGCACGTGATTTTTGTCGGGAAGGAATGTATACTCGACAGTATTCGCCGACGAAACAATATTCTGTCTGGATGAATTCGTACGGAAATCCCATTTTTGACGCATCAATAACCACCATCCGTGGGTTGTAATCCGACGTCAACAAAACCCAAAGTCTATGGCTTGGGCGGTGCTTGTTGGAACACAGACTATCGGACCTCCCTTTTTGATAACAATGTTACAAGTGAAACCCTATTCACATAATCATTCCCAAAGAATGCATACAACTGCTGGGAACGATATGGAGCTGTGCTGCACAAATTGTGTCAGTTCTCGCACTCCTTACAAACATCATAACGGAAAATGTGCGACAATGGTACATACTGAACACTGTCCGGCTAGTTTGACTGTGGTTACAGCTGCGCGTTAAGACCATTCGCCAACCCGATTCGGCTAGGAGGCCTGTTATTGAAGTAACCTCTTTGTTTTAGACTCCAGATTTTCTATTAGGGTCTACACTTGTGAGAAGATCGATACACGCAAATGATTCACTTCTGGTTTGAAGCGGCGTCTGATATACTAGGTCTTAATCGATGGCCAAAATGAGTCGTGAGGGCACGCTTAGGCTGTATGTACGCCTCAAACCCAGTATGCGTCCACCAGACGATCTTGATGTCAGGGCTATTTATACTGCGCCTCAAGAGTCACTTGAGTTTTTCAAAAGCCTGGACTCGGGGCCACAGTATGACCGAACGTTGGCGTACAGGCGCGTTGATCGATGGAGCGATCAACTGCGACGCAAGCGAATGATTCAATCGTGTTCGTCTGAAATCCGGATCATTTAGAGATGACCGCGCACCTTTGGGAGATGCGAACGTGCGTTCAGGTTAGGTTCAGAATCCAAATGGTTTTGACGATCGCAAGCGGCTGTCAAACGCACTGCTCTTCTCGACGGTCTTCGTGACAATACGCACATATTTGATAAGGAACAGAACATTGAAGTGGGAATTGTGTGTAATGTACGGTTACATCGACAACAGAAAAGGACATCAGGTGTCCGGTGATTTGGGTTTCTCTAACACCAAATGTGGATGATTGAGTGTAAGGGAATCTTGAAGAAAAACTATTCGTATCACTCGAACGAAACAAACCACAACCAGCACGGTAAATTATAACGAGCCACGAAAGAGACGAGTCGACAGATTTCAGTCAATTTACAAGGTTTGGACATGGCGATTTTCATTTCACAGTGTAACTGTTTTATTATGTTGAAAAATCCATAGGGAACAGAAGAAAGTGAGTTATCCAAAAATGAACATTATGGTTACAGGGGAACTCAAGTTATACCAATCAGATAATTGAAAAGAGCTATAATCGAAAGTTAAACCCGAGGTACCGTAATTGTGACGGCGCCTAACACGAGTCATAGGATTGCATGTTTGATACCCAGCCACGTTGAGTACTTCTGTCTGAATTAGTACGATCTGATAGCACTTAATCAATATAACACCGAGCATATAACATGAAAACTGAAAATCTAACTTGGATTCCATAAAGATTAGAGTTTTAATTTTGTCAGTATAATAATGAGTGGTAAAACTGCAACATTTAAAGCGACGAAATGTGGCAGGAGACTAAGCCAAAAAATCTCAATTCCATCAACGAGAAACAAGTAGCGGTCACAAGATCGATATTGATCCTGTAATCGCTCCAAGCCACGTTTAGAGTAAAGCGACTTTTTTTAAAACATCTGGAGTGATACCAAAGAAGTTGGATTTTAGTTATATATGTGCACAAAAATGGATCGTATTGATAGAAAATCGTAGTGAGTGTACCTGACTATCAGCATCTTTGAATCAGAATTCGTTTTCGCAGGTCATAATTTTTAGTAGTATACGGGAGCCAGAAGAACTCTTTAAACGGACCAAGAAATTCAACATGAAAACAAGAGGTGAAGTGCAGTTAGTAATTTATCGAGGCATGCTAATTTCTCGACCATCGCCGAGAACTGCAAGAAACCATGAAGGCATAGAACCAAAGCCGATATCAATATATTGTAGGGAAACAGCACGGCTGAGAGTTTAATTTTTGCAACTTGTATCGAATGAGTCGCTTGTTTACCTACGTATTGTTGGCACTTTGACGAGTCCAAACCACAGAGTAAGTAACAGTGCAGTATGGTTGTTTAAATACTCAAATCTAACCTGTGCCTTCAAAAAATGACAGAATGAAACATTCAATCGCGACTTCCCCCCAACCGTTCATTCCCATTTACTTCTAACCGCTTTCCATTATGATTAGTGAAATCCGTGTCCGAATTTGCGTGTCATAATGGCCGAAATCAAGAGAAACCGGGGTATACATGCCATGTTGCAACACTTACTGCTTCACCTACACATCCTCTGACTTGGTTCGGGGAAGGAACAAAAAGTATTGCGCTTTGAGTGCCTTAAAAATGATTGCGCATTCTCCCTGCATAATAAATTTCAACCAGAACCGCAAAATACGTTACATGAAACAATAATTCATGGGCAATGATTAGTAACCTTATGGTGAAGACGCATTTTTTGAGTTTGTGGTTCACTGTGATTTATCGTCATGCAGCATACTAAGTCATATATAGGATGAATGCTGTTAGGTTACCTTATCTCAGACAACGGTGGTCGAAATCAACTGGACTCGAACTCATAATCGGGTGACAAATTACTTTATGCGAGTTTGATTATAATAAATCGGAAATCAGTAACATTTTTCAACAGCCATCAGAAGTTCAATGAAGATCTACACCTACAGAGCATACCTTTTGTTACGTGACACTTGATGTATGTTTTTCTACTCTCGTGTATTTTGCTCGCCCCACTTTTGTGCACCTTAATGGTGTATTATACGCCACATTTCTAGGAGCGATCAAGCTACTGAGGACAACTTACGTATAGCAACCAGTGTTGAGGAAAAAACATACAGTATACAAAGACCGCTCTCACAAGTCTTACAACAGCGCTTTGGTAATGCGTAATACCTCTATAGAAATTGCTATCACCTACTGTGTTTTGCGTTTGTTCAAGTCGCTCTGAAGTTCGTGAAACCTCAGGGTCACAGTCCAAATTCAGGTCAGTTAGAATTAGAAGTGAACGAAGACAGTGGGAGTTAGTCCGAGGATGCGTACACACTGGTGACCTAAATGCACTGAACACTTCGACGAGCCTACCGTGAACTTGTGTTCGATCAGGTCCAACAAGAGCACCGAACCTAATTAAGACCATATGTGCCATTCGGTTGTCAACTATGTACAGCATAAACACATGCAAATACGCATAAACTATACATACTGACAAAAAGGGCGACTCCGACCAAACTGTAATGCCTCAAATTGGTTTACGATCAAGTCATGTCAGGCGAATTGGTCGATCACACTTGATGAGTTGAAATTGAAGACAGAGATAGATACAGTCTTGACATTAGTAAAACGGCGATGCTCGGTGCCAAATGGAGGACAAAGGAATTGTTTTAAATCCGTGTCAACATGTTTGTAGTATCGTGAGTTGTTGCACGTATCAATGAAAGTCAAGAAACTAGGACCAGCGAAAAGAGGAGCAGGAGAGATAGAGATAAAGACATATCAAAAGTTAATACAATCCGGTTAGCAAGTAACCTAAGAGTATGCGTACAGTTATAGATTTTACAGCCAAAAAGAAGCTCTAGATTCAAACTGGATTTCAAACCCTGGTTGTGGCAAAGATTTATTACTGCTGAGCCCTCAAAACAGTGAGAGTCGAGTCCATTGCCACTTTGAGGAAGTTACTAACCCAAAAATCCATGCGGATGAGGAAGCTGTGATATTCAGTTTATACTAATCAAAATCCTCAACTGCTTAATCTTACTGAAAACAAACATCAAAATGATATTCAAAATAACCGAATTCCAGAGGGGTTCGTTCGCGTACTCAAGGGAACCGATAAACTGTGCAACTAATATTTGACGATTATGTGGAAAAAACGAAACAAAATAGTCATAAAAACAGGTTACAATGTAGTAGTTGGTAGTTTATGGTATAGGAACATGATACATGAATAATCACAAACCGTTACAGCATGCGTAAAAGTAGCGGTCTCCTATGTTACCTTCACCTTTCTAGAGTGACCAATTTTCGAGGTCCTAAGGGTAAGTTGTAGACAGGAACATCGCAGTTTTTGCGATAGAAAATAAACGCTCACGGAAAACTGGTACAGAAAGCTATCAGTACGCTTCGAGAGGATCTGCGGTAGCATAGGACAGTTATATCAATCATTCAATTGTGAAACTTGTATTTTTAGTCTTGAGTTGTTCGTTTGGGACATACATGTAACCTACTATCTGAGTTTGCCAATCGAAGTGATGTGCAACTGCGGTGGGTTAATGAGTCAGTAACTCAGTCCGCCCATCATAGGGAGGATAGTGCGTGTTCCAAGTGATGGAATATGGCTCAGCTCCACGCTATACTGTGATGCTGTGTTGCAAAGTATAAAGACCCATCATATTGAAATCCTCGTGGATAAGACAATATGATCAAAAGGCTGTTTGTGGGATAAAAGAAGGGAGCGACGTCGATATGGACTGCTAGTCTTGTTCCAATGGGAGTTCATTTTTTCGCAAATACATGTGATGCAGGATTCAGTTATTTTAGAGAATGCTCCCAGTTAATTTTGGTAATCGCTGCTGAAATCTTGGAAGAGATCGCTTCCTCGGTCATCTCTGGCATGAGTTACTGATGGTTGCATAGAAATCCCTCATATTGAGTAGTCGGGGATTTGGTTAATTTCACGCGGAACATCACTCACATTTGATCGCAGCCTTCGTGTTCAGATTGACTTTCCAGTCAGTCTGTTTCGAAAAGAAGCACTAGACTCGAGTTTCGTTCTCATTAGAGCTTGTCAGTAGTGCATATCCTTGCTACGGCTGGGGTTACAACTCCGGCCACACTTTTATGAGGTAACCGTGTTGACCACAAATCCCCGACTACTCATCAGCAATCTAAAATACCGCCTAGCATGTTTAATGAGATCGGAGATTTCGTCCTAATCGCGGGGTTATCGATTTGAGTGAACAGACAATAGCTGTGTCTCCCCTCGAGACGATCGGGCAACCTGATCATTACTCACAAGTGAAAGTGGTTGGGTTGATAATTCGGTCGTGCCCAACGTGAAGTCAATGGCGCAGTAGTAAACACAATTGCCTCATGAAAGCGTCGCCGGAGTTCTATTCCCGTTGCAAGGATATGCACTACTGACAAGCTATCATGAGAACGACACCCGAGTCTAGCGCTTCTTTCCAAAAGGGGCCGACTGGATAGTCTATGGGAATGCGACAGTTGCGATCAATTGTGAGTGATGTTCGATTTGAAATCCTTCATACGATAGTGTATCACTTTTGTTTAAATGCGCGTCTACGGTTGACTACTGAAATGACGATTAATTCGTTTCACATGATAAATCTTTTAAACCGCATGTCACATTGTTAGGTGTCGGAGTGTACATCTTTCTGGGCACGGCATTGCTATCGACATGGCCGTTTGGTAGGGGAAAAAAGAGTAATGGCAGTAACGGCTATCGGTCCTGTCTTAATCACAGGGACGGTTTTGGCGGGTACTATCAGAATTATCAGCCACAATATGTTGTAACAACATGTATAATCTACCCTCCTCTTTGACGTATTCATAACATCCAAATATTTCGTCCCCACTATAGCTGATAACTAGTGCACATTCCCCTATGGTCCGGAAACTGAGCTGTTGCCTCCTTGTCTCACATGAAACAGTCATATATCCAAATGAGCATGGCCTTTCGCGAATATCATTTTACAAAAATCACTATGCACCCAACAATTTACATAATGAATAATGATTGAGTCTGGATATAAACTGTTTACCTGTTGGCTGTGGTAGGCAATTTCAATTTACTTTTGTTACAGTGTCTATCTGTGAAGTCGACAGATTCGAAGAGGCATAATGGCAGACCTACACCTTTAATCTACGGTTGAAAAGTCGCATGTATAATTTCTTCAATTTTGTGACAGAACTACCGGTATTTCACTGAACGACATCGAATGGATGAATTTCCCGCATTAAATATTGAATTCGTATGAAATCAGATGCGACAACTAACTTATGAACTGTGAACTCAACTAGCTCCAAAAACAGTGTGACAGTAAGATAAAAGGTTTAAACCAGTGCGTCAAGGAACTTACTCAAATAAACTGTAACCAGAATAAAGTTTTGAAAAACTGTCATATTCGACGCCGTAGTCACTGACCTCTAGTATTGTTAGGCAAAGTTCCTCAAATTCGCCGATCCCATAAGGCACTGCGTGAGCCTTCAGTAACTTGTAATGTGCCAGTGTGACGGAAAGATCCGCCTGTAGGGCTGCAAACCAATATTGATCCATCCGTGAGCGCTCAAAATCCACATCAAGTGTTTCCAGAAGGAAACGGGTCATCTAAAGAGAGATGCGTATGATGCACAAACGCGAGGTTAAGACAAACTTCGACATCAGAACCCCTGAGTGCCTCCACTAGTGGAGGAACTTCAGAGCAATAGCGATAATCTGTTTTGGCACCGTGATCAATCAGAAGTAGCAGACACTCCATGCTGTCGCTAATGACTGCACAAGTGATCACGTCTTTGTTCTAAACAGATAAATAATAGTCATACTGCGTACCACACACAACCGACCATGTGGTTCTTGCGAGCCAGTTCGGTTTGCATATCCAAATCTTCGCGACGACGGAGGGCATCCAGACATACCTGCACACATTCGACGGATCCGGACAAAGCGGCTAAATGCACAGGCATATTTCCCTGTATAAGGCATTACAAAGATAAGTGAGCAATACTTACATCATAATCTGGGCTGTTGATCAAAAGAGGTTGTTCATGGAACAACTGTTCCAATGCGACTGCGTCTCCAGCAGCAGCTAGACGAAATACTGCATGAGCCATTTCCTTTAAGACAGAGGAGTGTTTCGAATAAGCGGAAACATACCATTTGGTGAAATTAGGCGTCAGTCACAACAGAGCATATCCCATATGTTAAATTCTGAAAAAAGTAGTCAAATCAGCTCATCCAAGTTGTGCAAGTTACATTCTTTGATATTTGATTAAGGACTATGCAAGGGTATGATATCTCTGCCAATAGGTTGTTAATTCTCATGACAGGAGGGAGTAAATTCCTGAAGTTTTATTACTTATTGTCATACACTATTTTCTTAAGTCCACCGAAACAACCAATACCAATGATACCGTATAAATTGCATACAAGATTAATTGGTATTTCAAAAAGCTAGCTGGATAAGCAACATATGACCAAAATATTGCCGTCACCGATCATCCACTGATCCTTTGAGTATCTGAAGTTGACAAAAAAACGTTCTGTTCGAATCATGTGACAAACCACAGTGGTGCTACTGTTGTATAACAAGCTGTTTCGCTGTGAGTAGTATACCACTAACAAGTAGTATATTACCCACAGGTGACATTCAGGAACAAAAGAGCAAGCTCCGAACGCCAGGAAGACGACGGACAAGAAGAGACTATCGGGATAGTGTATACATGCTGTGTGAGAACATCCACCAAGGCGAATGACAACGTACTGTCACCCAATGCATGTGATTGCATGCCTGCCGTGCAAATGAGTGTACGCGTTTGTGGTTCAATTTTTGACATGACCTGTAGGGGAGTGCGTAATGAACGCAGGTCAAGCGTCTTTTGCAGTCACAACGTTACTTTATGACGATGTGACCAACCTAGTGACATGGAAGGCACTGAGATAGCCTAGACAAAGAAGTTGAAGATCAAGTAAAAATTAAAGTTAGGGTGTCGCATATAGGTGCTTGTTGGTCCACATTATCAACTGGGTAAGACTAAATATGACAGATACAGGACCGGGTGCGAGGAGACGTGATAAATAAAGATGAACGTTATAACAGTTTGTACACAACTCAATGGAGTCACAATCATTCATCAATCTTGTAATGTTCGGTTCACCAAATTGTCTAATGATCGGGTCCAATCAAGCAGTTCATCTCCTTAACCAAAGCTTTCATCCGAGTATCCAGCACAACAGACCGTCGAGGCATTTTCCAGTATAAAATACAAACACAAGTCATTAAAATACACATTCAGTTGGCTAATTACTTTCTGACAAAATCAGGCAGTATATTAACCCGCTAACTACCAGAAGAAATCGACAGACCATCTGGCGTTATGAAAATCCCGACAGGACCGAAGCATCGAGGTAGAAAGCTTCTGCAAAAAGTTATCACCAAGATTCTCCAATATAATTAAATAGAAATCTGAAAACGGCCTCTTTTGTGCTTAACAGTATTTCACCTGCTTGTCAAGCCCCTAACATTGAAGCTAGACAACACCGCGTATATAAATTGATCTTATGTTCCTTCGACCTAGAATGATTCGCTAATAACATTCATGTCAAGCTGGTTGAAGCTATGCACACCCATCCACCGTTTCAATTAAGTCATCATCATCATCATCATCATAGACAGCAATACATCAGTGGTTCACACTGATGCTTAACTGCCAAACAACCATGAAGAAGAAGAAACAAACCCTGTTTAGGAAGAGAGAAGAAAAAAGAGGGAGGGGAGGGGACCTAACCACTAAAAAAGAGCTACGTCTACATTCAAACATACAACATCAAGGCGCCTACACCTTGCAAACAAACAACCGAGCTGTAAGTGAAAGTAAGGCGTCATCAGCAAGACAGCTTCCTTACGGCTTTCACTGCCCCGCGTCATTAAGTGCACTCACTTCACAGACAACTCGGACAAACAACGACAACATTCACGCCACTGAGCTCGGTTAGCCGCCATCTCACCTAAAGTTTCAAGCCACCGACTCTCTGAGTCGCGAGGGCTCCAACCCGGGAGACGAACCCGATCTTCAGTGCCCAATCCCTTCGTGAACGATTTCATTTGTCTACGCCAGGTCATCATCTGTCCACCTCGCATCTTACGCCAATCGGCCGCAGCGCCCGCAAACAGTGCTCGGTGTGGCAAGCGATTAACTGGCATCCTTAGTACATGACCTAACCATTTAAGTCTGTGCAAGTGTAAGGACTGAACGAAAGAACTCGTTTGACAATCAGTGCCAAACACCCGCTTCCTAACCTCATCGTTGCACACTCGTTGGTGCCACCCGATACGAGCGATTGAACGCAGACATCGGTGGTCAAATACCTGGAGGCGGTTCACGTCCTCTACTCTGATCGGCCTTGTTTCGCTGCCGTAAAGTAATACAGCCCTCACTGTAGTCTGATATACGCGACCCTTAAGTTTTAAGGAAATACCTCTCTGTCGCCATAGGTGCCTCAGATTAGTAAACACCGCCCTAGCCTTGGAAATACGCGCCTCAATTTCATTCCCTACACCTCCACCGCCGCCGCTGATGCAGCTTCCCAGGTATACAAACCGGTCAACAACTTCCATGACTTCATTATCTAACATTAAACCTACGTAATCACAGCAATCTTGCAGAAGCACTTTGCATTTCGAGGTTGCAAAGCGCATTCTGAAATACTTAGCAGAACGCGAAATTGCATTCAGCGTTGCTTGCGCCGCCTGAAAGTTGTCAAACAGCAACACCTTATCGTCAGCATAATCAAGATCAGTCAGCCTTCCACCAGGTAGGAGGTCCACACCGGCATCATTTGACTGACGCAAACAGTCCTCCATTATTTTGTCCATGACGAAATTAAACAAAAATGGTGAAAGGGGACAGCCTTGACGAACGCCACTTCTGGTGCTGAAGCTGTCAGACAACTCACCGTAAACCCTAACCTGAGCCGAAGTATGGGAGTAAAGCGCCGACAGTATGTTCACATATTTGGTCGGTACACCCCTGCGTTTAAGCGACTCTAAAAGTGTAGATCGATCCACTGAATCGAATGCACCTTTATAATCGAGAAATACGGCAATTGTTGGCCGGCGGTATACATGACGCTGCTCTAAAATTTGACGAAGGGTAAATATATGATCTATACATCCCCGGCCAGGACGAAACCCTGCCTGTTCTTCTCTAATGTTTAACTCCCGAACTGCAGTGAGTCGACGAAGTATAATGGAGGCCAGAACCCTAGAAATGACTGGGGTCAAACTAATTCCCCTATGGTTTACACAAGAGTTCCTGATACCCTTTTTGAATATAGGAACTATTATCGCGTGACCCCAGCAAGGAGGGATGGTCTCCGTCGACCACACAAGTTGAAACAGCTGAGTCAAGGTCTCGACTAACACCTCTCCACCCTCTTTAAAAAGTGCCGGCACGAGATCATCTGGACCGGCAGCCTTATTACGATTGAGAGCTGAGATGCAATTGCGAACCTCAGTCTCAGTGGGTGGTTCTAAATCTACCGACCAAGGCATCACATCACAAGTTTGTGGAGGCAGCAAGGTAGAAGCAAGAGGCCAGCTAAATTGACCCTCAAAGTGTTCCGCCAAGCGTTCCAACCTTCTGGACTTATTATAAATTAGTGTGCCATCTGCCTCGTTGATAGCTTCACTGACAGACGGTCGCCTGGGACCAGTTGCACGGATCAGCTTAAACAGTTTGCCGGTGTTCCCTGAGGCAAAGGCGATCTCCACTTCCTTAACCTTTTCCACTAACCAAGCCTCACGATCAGCCTTTAGACTACGTTTCAGTTTCCTACGGAAATCTCTTCTAGACTTATTATGTGAACTACCAGGAAGAATCTTCAGTCTGGCTTCTAACAACTCCAGAGATTCCTCTGAGATCCAATGTTTGTCAAACTTATGTACTCCTAGGCCGCATGCTATAGTACCTGCTTTATGAATAGCTTGTGAGATTTGTGTCCAGCAGCTACTAGGGTCTTCGGAGAGATTACCACAAAGTAGAATGACAAACAGGTCGTATACGGTTAGATACATGCTATGGTGCAGTTCGCGCACATCATTCTGTGGTTACCGAAGCAGCCAGTTTGCCATTAAAAATTAGTCAGTGGCGAACGTACCACGAAAAGAACACGTACGAATGGTGCCACTCGTGCTGGAACCACGTCAGACAGTCGATGGCCAATCAAACAGAATAAATCTACAAAAGACGAACTACTTATATTTTGATAGTAGTTTGTGCGAATACGGAAAAACAGTTGACCTTCGGTTAATTCGACGTCACTCTTTAGGGAAAAAATGACGTGGGGAACGCTAAGTAAATTATTTTATCTAATTCGCCACTCGTCACCCTCTGAAATAAGAACGGTCATCTTCCTGCTTTTTCGGTATTTACATAGCAGCGCCAAACAAGGTTAATGAGGAGAAATGTATGACTATACGCACACAGCCAACTGGTCATACATCATGACCATTTCAGACTGACGACCACATCTTTCTATTGGCAAGGGGGAGGGGTAACTACCATCTACGAACAGCAACAGTCTCAGTGAACTGGAGCAATCGTCGATTGTTGATTACGCAGATAACCTTGAGAACATTAGTCGAACCCAGAAGTCGAGGAATGAAGCGTGACCGGAGATGGTGACTGGTTGCGCAACCATTACAGCCTTATTTGACTCTGCTATTTAAACGGCGACGCCCTATAGTGCTCGACAAGACGCAGCGAATTTCGTCAGGCAATAAATCACGCAGTCTGCCGTTTTTGACTACCGCTCTCAAATTCAGTCCGAGGAACAGTCGTTTTCAGTAATCTTACTACTTAAAACATATCTGTTACTTCGCTAATGATCACCAGTAAAAAACTATAGCTGACACCTGAATTCAACGCTACTCTAATTGGCAGGCAATTCGCGATAATACGCAGTATTAATATACTGGTGAAATGTCATTAGTTAGGCACACACGTGCATAAGTTTTCAGCTTTGGGTTATAATCATGACCGCCACGACCCAAACATAAAAACCAAAAAACGAAGCAAGGGGACATCGAATACCAATTCGAAGTTACGCAATATAACTACATACTAAGACGCCGGAAACTGGAGTTCACGAAACTAGTGGAAAATGTCTTCCGTGAACATGACCGACATGCAAGATCATAGTAGTAATATAAACGGCAAATAAGAGTACACGTTCTTTTGATTCGGTAGATAGAAACTAAAGGAGGTTGACTATGACACTAACCCACAGAATCCTATTAGGGTTAGGATTTTGGGCAGATGTGGAGTGAAAAATCAAGCTAGTGCTTAAAAGAAGATTGAATAGTATAGCACTGGGTTGGAACTGACAAACGATTGGTCACATTGGTTCGTACTTAATTACCACCTATACTGTGTTTAAGCTTTCTCAAACAAAGTTAGCAAAAAGGCACGTGCAAAGGAAAATCTCAGGGCACTTGTAGGCCTGTTTTCATCCCATAGTTTATCTTATTTCCGAACGGATTAGTTTGAAAAACACGCACCATGTACTTTAAAGCTGCTGTCATCCTTTTCTGACTTTTCAAAATTTTTATATCTGTCTTGCGGCTTTCATTGCATCCATGTGCATCCCTCATCCCTGTTTCTGTAGGACGTGTGTGTCCTTGACGAACATCCCAGTTGTCTGGCTTGCTAAGCCGGCTCGTTGAACTGCGCTACGACCAACAACCAGCAAATATCGTCTGATCGACTTGATTACTTTGTTCGTTTTGAATTCGATTATAGGTTATTTTGCTAGACCTGTCAGTGATTGACTCGTAGTGGTGTGTTTATTTATTTGGTTGCTTTCGGAGTGGGACGTTGGTTACTTACTTACTTTCGCAACGATTGCCACCCACAGGTCCATTGCCTGTTTCGAACCTGTTACAAATAATTAATCATGAGACGAACACTGTTGGGGTTTGTACACATTATTCATTTCTTGCTACGTTGTTAATAGAACCATTATTCAGTCTGCTAACCTTGTCCTACTGATCATTTTGAGATTGAAGTTACGCGTGACAATCGGTTGGACCGAGTTAACGCAAAATTTAGACAGGGAGAGAACAACGTTATGCATTCGATAAACCACTGGGGTCAACCCTAGCGAGAGAAACATCTCCCTTAAGCTTAAGAACCGCGTTTACAAGACGATAGTGAGAGCGATGTTATCCCATAGTTGTGAAAAGCAATCGCTCGTAGGAGATACCGTTTCGGAATTTTGATAATCGACGTGTACACAAGATCGTGGGCTGAGGAGTGGATGACTCAGTCTGTAGTTGGAGACAGAAGAGATAATGCCCAATCAGATTCAGTGGGTCAAGAATGGGCATTTCCTCAGTCTATTTGTTTAATGTCGAATTGAACGAATAAACCCGAAAGATGTCAACCAAACACGCGCCTGTTCAGATATGTTCCGCTACACACATCATAACCCTGGTTACTACGTGCAAATATGGACGTCGTTTTATTTTTCACCCACAAACCTTTTCTTTACCTTCATCCCCTCCGTTCTAATCTATCGAAAACCCCGCTCGTTGATGTCTCTTGAACATCAACTTTCTCTTTAGTTACTTGCCCGATGGACCGACCACTTCGCATTGAAACGACCCATGCTGCAAAATCAACAGAAAAATCGGGTTATGCGTTCTAGTAGCCCAGTCTTACACTGAATATATATATATATATATATATATATATATATATATACTGATATCGAACGTGGTGTTACGATTACAATAATGAACAATTTAAATGAACAGTCACTTACGATCAGGTTTACAAGCGCACATAACAGTGTAGCGGAAACGTGATAAATCGTCCAGTTAATTCGGGCAGTAAGATAAGTAGGTCGTTACTGTTATTCATGTAAACAAATATGATACATTGTGGTAGGAAACCGAATGTAGGTAATAAAGTCGGATACAGTTCAATTGTTTACGACCGATTTAGAGTTTATGGAAATCAAATAAATGTTAACGTATCAAACGGTTGCCGATACGAACAGATGACGCAAACCGATTAGTCACGTTGAATTAGGAGACAAAACTATGCTACTATAAACATATTAGTAGAGTAAAAGTTAAATGTGAAATGCGACGAACACGTTCTACCAAACAGTCATCTACGGTTGTCGTCTACCTTTTATAAAAGTCTACCTATGCACATGTACCCGGGGCAACGTGTGCCGTCCTGCATACAGCTTGTTCGTTGATTTTATGAGACAATTAGACCATATCAATGATAGGGGGCACCTACTGACTGTAGCCTACGGCTCCGAACATAGGGTACACATATTTGGCACTCAGCAGAGTTCACGGGTGAAGCACTTGTGTGAATCAGAGTGCAGAATGATCAGGGATGCCAGTATTCGCTCTCTGAAACCAAATCTAAGCCAAAAGAAGGAGCTAATAGGAACCCTCTTTACAGTGTCATAACTACTGTAGCGACCCATGGAATGGGCTGCATTCTTGCACAATCTAAATTTCAAAATATGCAGTTTCGCACATTTAAGTACGCCATTCCCTTTTTGTGCGGAAATTCCGCATTTTTGTACTCCGTGCGTCTCATAGTAGACGCTGCCTGATTGTGCATCATCATCTTTCACAGTCGTGTCACTATATAAAGTATCGCGCTGTTTGGGTGACTTCCATTATTGTTATTTGGAAACGTATCAATCTCGGAGAAGTGTTCTTACAAATTGGTGACCCTGACGAACTAAACCTCGCCCGAATTCGGTCCACTGTTACAAGTTGGTAGGTCCGAGCATTGCAAAATCGCATTTCCGGTCTAACGCTGCTTGATGAGCTGGTTTCTGTTTGTAAACTATCCTCATAAGATATATTAATATTGACTGTGTCACATGACAAACGTTGGAATAAGGATTCAGTCAATTTTCTACATTCTCCTTTTTATATTCGAGCTTACATATTTGCTAGTCATTCGGTGTTGCATCATATCTGTCGATAGTATCAAACCCCTAGATCTGTAAACCGTAGGCGTGGTGACTCCAACGGTCTTACCAGTCATGTTGACGAAACTCTGTTATTCATAAATTTTTGAGCCGACTGTTAATAATCCAATTTCGTCCGATCGGACGAAATTTGGCCAGTTAGTTTTCCGGAAGAGGTGGCAGTGCAGCTGTACGGTACTCTTATCAAACCAGAGATATAATTGACGTCGTAAATGAGGCGGTATTCGCGCGGGTATCTCCATGGGTGAAAATCCACCTGCAGCAGCTGTTTCGTGAGTCAAAGGTAAGCGAAAAGCGTTCCTCTATAAAGCTTTGAGAACGCTGAAATCACCGCCCAAGTAATAGGGCGTTTCCCGTCCTTAATTCGTAACATCAGCACCCCACGAACAACCGCTATTCCAAGCACTTCAGTCGCAGAAAAACCAGACAGTTCCCTTTCAAACGACCCAGCAGGGATTAAAGCACTGTAGGCAAAACTAGCCACCTCACGCAGAGACGCAGATGATACACCTGTTGGGAAAGGTATTCCGTCCAAAAATTCGCCTTATTTACCGAGAAAATTGGACCTTCGACTTTTAGAAATCTAATGCCTACCATCCTGTTTGAGTTTCCAATATGGCGCTCACACCTGGCTGGTCCGTTAAATGACTGAGCCCAAGATCACTGGAAACCTATAAGTACAGCGACTGTACGCCAGTGTTCCGTCTCCTGAGTGGGCAATAAATAAAGGTCATTTAAAGACATCACTTGTTTACGAGTTGCGAGAGTTGTGTTTCCGTAATTGTGCATTCGCGGTTTACTGTGGTATCGTGCATTCTTTGCGTGACCGTGATACTGCTCGTTGTCCTCTGTGACTATTCTTGCCTCTTTTCTCTCAGGGGTCGTAATAATGTGGATCGGCAGAACGTCTGTGCACGTCCGAATTCGAGTTCTAAGATGACGTCGCTTTCGCAAATCCTTCAGAAGGTGTGGTTCGCAGTCCAGAAAGAGACTACGGTTAGTACCACAAAAGTTATAGTACCAAAGCTAGTGGACACAATTTAGTGTAGCCCCACAGGCCTGCATTGCGGCGTCATCATTTTCGAGCCGCCAATGGCAATACTACCCAGACTTCCATTCAAGATCGTTGACACCAGACTTAGGTCACCGGTGCAACTCTCACGAAATCATTATTGTTTCCGTCATTCCTTTTTCCACTATTAGTATAAAGTTCCTGCAGCATTCCGACCTTTTGATCGATATGCGATGTTAGAAGTTAATAAATCATACTATACGCATGATCAAAAACGGCACTCACAAACGTATCGGCCATTAGTCCCACTGACTGCTTTACCGTCCATCAGGATTTTTTGGAACAGTTCCCAGGACTCGTTCGAACATCTAACAACGTACCCACTGTTACTCCCAACATCGCGTGCCACATCAGAATCAATGCCCCTTCATATTGACAAGAGGTAGTACTTTGGCCTGAGTGAGTCAAATTCACTGAAGCAAAGTTCCACCCTATGTAATAATTTAGGAATATCTGTACTTCCGAAAGTTTTTCGGACCCATCACCAAGTCCGGTCCCTAAAATGTCAAGTGACTAGTGCTCTTGCGGTGACTGCCGCGGCCTTAATAAGGTAGCAGTTGTTAATAAATAGTCGATCCCGCGTATATATGAGCAAACAAGCTTGTCTCGCGAGCAAGACCATCTTCAGCTAAATCGACATGATTTTCGCTTACCACTAAAGTGCTGTGGCTGCCGAGGATACACACGAGATCGCTACTATTACCGCCCGCTTGACCCTCCCGGATATCAGCGAGTACTACTTGGATTGAACAATGCCCCAAATCAGTTTGGACGCATCATTCACTACGTCACAAGCCGATTAGACTTCAGTTATCAATAATCTAGATGGCGTTCTAGTCCACCGAAGAAGAATACTGCTTGAATCTACGCAGCCTACTCGGACGGCTGACTCAGTCCAGCAAAGTGCTAACCAGGCAAGTCGACGATCGAGTTTCTAGGTCACCAGATCCTACCTGATGACACTACCGCTCTTCCGGACAAAGTCAAAGCAATTTGGGGTTAACCTGAACCTCGTATTTAGACAGTTTCATTGATTCTGTGCTCCGATAAATTACTACCGACGATTCGTCCCTCGATGTTTGCACATAATGTAATCCGTGACCGATCTCTCATGTGGAGGTGATTACAAACTGTTCCTTACAGATGCTGCACGTATTGCCTTTAGCAAGCTCAAGGAGACTATCATCAAAGTATCCATGCTCGCTCATCCAAAGCCAAGCGTCCACTTCTTGATAGTAAACAAGACTTCCGGTACGGCCGTTGAAAATTGGCTACAGCAACTTGTTGACAATTGTTAGTAAGCTTTGATGTTTTACTTGAAAAGCCGAACCATGTTATGGCATCTCCGTCAGAGAAATGTTTGCCAATTACCTAACGATATGCCATTTTTAACACACTCATTCACAGTCTATACTGACCACAAACCATTGGTGTTGTCTTTGAATACTTTAACCGAGAGGTACTCTTTGGAAATTACGCACCTGAGCTATATCTCCAAGTTTACGATAGATATATGGCATATCTCAGGTGTGTCTAACCCTATCATAGTGTTGTATGACAGGCAGTTTCGTTGTGAGTAGTATACTACTCACAAGCAGTATGTTACCCACAGGCGACATTCAGGAACAAAAGGGCAGACTGCGAACGCCAGGAAGACGAAGGACAAGAAGACACTATCGGAATAGTGTGTAAGCGCCACAGCAGGAATTCCACGAAGTTGAATGACAACGATGTATGTGAATACATGTCTGACGTGCAAATGAGTGTAAGCGTCTGTGGTTTGATATTTGACATGACCTATACGGGCGTTTGCGCAATAAACGAATTCCCAGGCCAAGCGTCTTTTGTGGTCACAACAATAGGCGCGTTCTTGAGCGCACATCAAAGAAGCAAATCAACGCTCAGTCCTCTTAACCTAGCCTTCGTGGCCACCACGCAAACGAGCGAACAAGAGGCAAAGCAACTTCGCTAACGCAGTTATCTCAAAACACGGCCTGTTCTCCTTACCTCACCAGAAGGCATCATCCCGTGTGATGTCCCTCAGTACTATTACTATTCAGCAGTACAATGGTCAACGCACCGTATAATATATCGCAGTCTCACATACATGCTCCAGTGAAGCACATCACTGGACGCTTTCTGTGACCTGGAGGAACCGCGACGTTCAACTATTGTTTAGTATCAGCATTCTAAGGCTCATTGACCTTTCAGGTGCCCCCATTAGCGCTTTCCTTGCGATGGATGCACGTCGACGACTCCAGACCATCACCATTTTCAAATGGTTCCCTATTTCTCCCGACGTGTGTCGACCGCCTCACTAAGTGACTGGAGTCTATTCCGCTTCATGATCATGCTTCCAACAGTGGCTCATGCCTTTTTAAAATGCCAGGCGATCCAATTCGGATGTCCCGCAGTGGTACCCACCGACCGCAAATCTAAGTTCAAATAAGCTTACATCGACATTCCGAATGCGTTCAGGCGCAAGCACATACGCAATACAGTCTATCATCCACAATTTAACGGGATGGTAGAGCGTTTTCATCGTCACCTGAAAGCAACCCACAGTGGACATTCCAACTTATCTCGAGATGTGGCTTTGCCAATGGTTCTCTCGGGGTTGCGCAATACTATAAAGACAGACTTAAAGAATGGATCAGTACAACACGGTTACGGTTGCATTTTGCGTTTGCCAGATGAACCACTACTCCCCTTTTTTAACACTGTCGAATAAGAGAAGCATGTGGCCATGTGAAAACCACGTCCGATGCGGTCACGAGAGCAATCGACATCTACGCACCCGCGTGAGGGTCACTCCCGGTTTTTATACGCGCAGACAGCCCACGAAAGCCTCCATAACCGCCTTACACAGGCCCGCTCCGCGTACTACGGCGAACCGGCAAGTCATTTACATTCGGACGTGGTGGGAAGTGCAGTTGTTTCGATTGACAGAATTAACTGTGTTTGTAGAAGAAAGTACGCCTGATGACCGGTCGGCTCCTGTCCCATCTCAAGCCTGAGATGCGAACTTACTGATGGGCATTAGGGGATTTGGTTAGTTCCAGGCTGGGCATCACTCATACTTGATCGCAGCCTTAGCACGCACTCTTTCGAAGCAAAGCATTACACTCGAGTTTCGCTCTCGTTAGAACTCGACAATCGTGCACATCCTTGCACGTCCGGGACTGGAACTTTGGTCACGATTTCAGGAGGAAACCATGCTGAACATTGCGCCACTTACCTCACATTAGGCACCACCGAATTATCATGTCTGAAGGATCAACCACTTCCGTTTGTGGGTAACGATCAGGTTGCCCTATCCCATCGATGACCGCATGGACAAGACTTCCAAAACAGGTTGAACTTTCTGGTTTTATTAAACCTGCTAAGCAATACTTTAACTTACTGACGAGTAGTCGGGGATGCGGTTAGTTTAAAGTTGACATTTGTCCGCTAATGAGCACTTCCTAGTTGTGTGACTACATTTTGCGTGCCCGTATTATACAACAAATGTCCTTGCTTCCAATCTGCAGCGACATCTTGGAATAGCCTACATTTTGTCGCAACCACAATGCACATGAGATATTCGTCTTAGCACATTTGAGTTTGCCGTTCCCTGTTGTGCGGAAATTCCTCACCCTTTTATTTTATGCGCTACAAACCGGACGCTGTTTGAATATACATTTTTATTTTTCGCGGTCGTGTCAACATATAGGTTATTGCTCAGCTTTGTTGACTTTTCTATTGTTGTTAGTTAGAACCTCATCAATCTCGTGAGTGTCCCCTTATTATCTATTGACCACACTGCTTACAAATCTGTTTCTATCCTAGTATACCCTCTTAATAACTGTAGCCAATGTGCTCGATACCCCTGAGTCGGTTACTACATCACGGCCGTTCAATGAAATCCTGACTAGCGGCTTCTGGTACATTTACCGATATAGAACCTCAGCCAACCCGTTAATATGACGTCGAGCTTTCGGAAAAGCGCTGATGCGTTTGGTATTCGGTCACTGTAAGCGTTTGCTATAGAAGAGACCGCTCGTAGTTGCTGTAAACGAGGCAATTCGTTAAGTTTGAAGCCGGACTCATCTAAAAACGCACTCGAAGAGTTGTGATTTGAGCACCCTTATGTTGGAAATTTAGTACTTTCCTCCGGGCTACTAGACACTACTTTTAATAGTTACAATCGTTTTCCAATGGTCTATCACTAAAGGACCTCGAGGTCAGCACAATGGTCCAGGTGCCTGTGATTACAGCTACTGGAACGTCAACGTCAAACAACGCAGCAGGCATTTTACTCCCTTAGTAGAACAACTGAGCTAATGCAGTCACCACATATATCGCAGTGTGATCATCATCTTATGACAGACTTTCCCTACATCCTCTTGCTTACTCAGCTTTGCACTGATTGCTACATTACTTTGACTCGGAGCATAAAAACTGTGAAACTAAAACCCACTTCAATAAGGCGCTCTTGAGTGGGCTCTGAATAACAGTAAGTGCTTACCATTAATGACACCATCGGACGTAGGGAAAATTCGTGACCACTGGCAATCGTGTTGTTTGAACCATTGATTGTTTCACTCCACAATTTTGTTACCTTTTATTCCTACTTTCTGTCCCTAATATCCTATTAGAGCTTCCAGCCTCGGCCCAACACAGTGGTTGATGTCATGTGACACACATTTGGATTGGATACTGCCGAAGCCCAAGTAGGGACCCTGCAGTGGTCGAACCTACGACAACGTGATCAAACAAGTACAATAAGGACTGAGGTAACGCACACAGACAGCCGCTGGGACCATCGACGATTTGTTCAGTGGGATTATGTAAAACTGTGATATGAGAGAACACAAACGAATATGACTATAATTACTGATGAGTTGTTGAAGACTTGGTTAATTTCAAATTGAACGTCGCCCACGTTTGATCGCGGCCTTTGTATTCAAACAGACTTTTCAATCATACTGTAACTGTCGACCATGATCTAATCAGAACAAATTTGGCAAATGTTCGCAGACGGAAATAACCATCTGTAATGTACCACACAATCCAGAACAAATGGCTCCGGTGGGATCACATGATCAATGTCAACATCTTACTAACAGCTGTAGCTCACTGAATGCAGATGACTAATCGAACTATAATTACGAGACCCACTTCATAAACGACAAGACCAACAAAAGAGAACAAACGGTAATCATACAAAAAAGATTGGTAATTCGATTTTTATTGGCAGACGGAGAGTTGATTGGTTAGTTTACCAAAGTTGAGTGATACACTAACACAAGTATGATGTGAATAAGCTAAGGTGGCAAACACGTAGAAAAACAAACGTAGACAAGAGTACCGATCGTACTGTAATTGAACTGCTCTCAAGCTAGGTCGAAATTGAAACGAAAAAGGGAACGACACTTTCTGACATTTTGGCTGGCACCTGGGGTGGGAATCAGCCCGTGCGAGAAATCCCATATGACTAATCTAGTTTTCGAAGCAATTTGGTCCTGAAGAAGCGTGACTCAGGATTTTTAAAACAGTGTACAGCGCGGGATAGCTTAAGTCGACGCACAAAAAAATCCGGCCCCGACGTGACAGTGGAAAGCTACGCAGGAGAGAAAAAGTTTACGAGAGATCACGTGTTTTACGCGACATGGAGTTGATGGATCGTACCAAAAACGGTTAACTAACTGAGAGCAAAACAATGGGGTAAGTGGAATAGCAATTTATTCAGTCTTTATACAAAGAATACATTTCGATTATATTAATAATTTTTCAATACTTTGTTGAATGGCAACTACCAACGGCTTCAACTGGGAGCCCTCACTATCGGTGACTGCAACGGCCGCAACAGAGCGGGATGCACCGCACGCACGCCCGAGAGCCATCTGAGAAGGTATGAAAACATAGGGGACATTTTTGTCCTCGCACAATAACGGCAAATGCAGCACAATTTCTAGAGGGTCGATATCAGCCGCCATCACAATGAACTCAGCCTTGCCTCTATTTAATGCTTTCGTGGCTTCATTTGCACCTTTTTTGAGTTGTTTGTAAGAGACCGCCAGTTTGATGAGCTCAATCAGTTTATTCGTCAACTCCGGACCCGCCAACGGGTACGCTCGTGGATTAACACCGTCGGTCTGTAAGACAGAAAGGGGATGAAGTAGGCAGACAAAAAACCACCTCACGTACGGACAGAGCAACAAAATTATGCAGAGCATGCGAAGCCACTGGCTCTATGGACAACGATGAAAGTGTCAATCAGTTGCACACGTTTACGAAGACGATTGGTAGCCAAACTGACATTTGCCAAATCCTCTTCAAGTAGCAACTGAACTAAACTCATTCTAAGTAGACGGGTAATGCCATTGTGATTGACGATTGTCATTATCACTGACGTTTAACAGCAATACAACTATGAAGAAGTAAAAGCGGGCTCTTAGCAAAAAGTGAACAAGACGAAAGTATATTAGGAATCCGAAAAGAGTGCGATCTTCTCGCTACAAATATGGTATACAAGAACGCAAAGTTCTGTAGATCTGCATATTTGCAATGAAAATACCGAAAATAACCAAAAAACCCAGAGGAAAAAGAAAAATTCGAAAGGTGAAGATACCTTGCTTGCAGACTTCAACTGACGAACAAGCTAGGAATATATGCGCGAAAAAAAAAACGATTCTCCATCTTCATGACCATTTGAAAATAAACTCAGACAACCTGAAAATTACGAGATTGTTCGACTGGAAGCACAACGAATGATCACGTCTTAAAAGTAGGCGTTAGTAGGCTACCTCTAAAATTAAGAAATTCAGCAACACAGAAATTTCCTGATACACCGGGCTTGAAAATAGAGCCTGCTGCAATTAAAATTTCTCAACGAATAAACACTTCTAGCGCCATTTGCCGGCCGACCCTGTTCAGAAGGTGATGAAATATGTCCATGATTCTTCCAATATGGGTATATTGTGATGGAATACTATCAAAGTTTTGTTTTTGAGCCAGCGGAAACCCTAGGGTTGATATTCGTTGAGCATTATGCGGCTCAGAAGTAACGGGTTGTTCGAGTAGTTTGACTGGAAGTTTCATTGGTCCGTTTTTATTGAAAAAAGTCACAGAAAAGGGTAAAGAACTATAGCGTAGTCCCTTCAACAAGAACTACTCTTCCAGGAAGTGGCCTTGTTCACCCAAAGAGACTACCATAGGGTGATTGGATATTGACCAGAAACTGATAGACACTATCTTGTGCCGTCAAATACCTCGGTATGTGCTTCGCAGCGCAAACTACTTCTGCAAGATCGCTGTGGTTGCTTAAATTTAATGTTCAATAGTGAGGCTGACCGGTTCGCGAAATAAAAAGGTTTCATTAGCATCGGCGGGAATAGAATAAATGAAACAGAAACACGTATCTTCAAAGCTAGAACAATACTCGCCAATCACGAGCAATCTTGGTGATAGATGCATCTCTTTTAAGCATTAGGGTCGCGACTGTATGAGCCATGTTACTTTTGACCACTCAGATATGAACTGTATTCACATACCTGATCATTGATGTGAACGCCTCGTCGCTCGCTTCCATCGGTGGCACTAACGAGCAGGCAGCAGTGAGATCGGTAAGTGGACATTTAGTAGGAGATTTCGAATGTCATTCATCAATCATTCGAATCAATCATTCACCAATCATTCGAATGTCATTCATCAATCACATACGGACGTAAGTGGCTAGGGTTTGTACTGAAGACTTCAACTAGTCGGTTGCCACACTCGACGCTCTCCTATGATTCTCTTGCCGACTAGCATAAGGTTCGAGATGGACAGATGACAACATGGCTTGAGAAAATGACGACAGCTAAAGGCCGGTTAGCCAGTGTGGATCGAGCTCTTCCCACGGATCGGAACCTTCGCGATACAAATAGTCGGATGTCAGGAAGGTCGGCGGTTAGTCGGGTTTAGCGGAGTGAATTTTGCTATTGTTTAGCTGGGTTGTTTTAAACAAATGCAACTGATGACACGAGATAATGAAAGCCACAACTAGGTTGTCTTGCTGACGACGCCTTATTTTCACTTACAGCTAAGCTGCCTGCAGAGTATGAGCACCTGGATATTCGGAGTTTAGGCACAGGTTCAGGATCAAATGCAATATGCCTATGAGGTTTAGACCGCACGGAGGGATTTACTTCGTGAACCACTAACGTGTGACAGAGTGCGGCACATTGTCTGAGAGCCTGATAGTCATCAAACACCCAAATGATATACAAAGTTGAAGTCAGTATGAAGTTACTCCAAAATGACCACTGATTCCGCCGTTGTATATCAATACCAAACTGGCCCACATTTAGTGAGGATTGGGGTAAACGAGTGGAGGTTACATGCTGTCATATATTATTTCTACATCATATTGTCCTCTTCCCTATCATACTGATCCCTCCATACATTATCCTAATCTACTTTTCCTGTTCGTTATGTTATAGATCACATGCCTCGTTTTATGATTGATTAAAGCCTTTCTATCAGGCGTTGTCTTCTCAGCGAGCGATAGACGAGCTCATACGTCGAGAAAAGCTCGAAGGAACTTTCGTCCACGTCGACAATATTACAGTATGCGGAAAAGATGCAAACAATCACGAGACTAATCTGAATCGCTTTCTACAAGTGGCCGACAAACATGGATTAACGCTAAATCGAAACAAGTGTGTTTTCGCTACGAAAGAAATTCGTTTGTTGGGTTATGAAATATCCAAAGGATCCGTGAGGCCAGATCCCGATCGATTCGAAGCGCTAATCAAGCTGTCTGCACCTGGAAACTTGAAAGCACAACAAAGAGTGGTCGGAATGTTCTCATACTATTCGCAGTGGTTTTCCCACTTTTCAGATAAAATCCATCCACTGATTATCAACAAGAGCTTTTCACTACCCAACGATGTACGTTCCGCCTACGATTCTCTTAAATCCGAACTAGTGCAAGTCTCACTCTTTTCCATTGCCAGAAATATCCCCCTTGTCATTGAAACGGATGCCTCAGATATAGCAATCTCAGCTACACTAAATCAGAGTGGCCGCCCCGTGGCCTTTTTCTCACGCACTCTCTCTACAACCGAACGAAACCATTCCGCTATTGAAGAGGAAGAATACGCAATTATTGAAGCTATCCGGAAATGGCGACATTACCTGGCTGGA